>WUWR02000150.1:0-124189 GCA_009982885.2 Hyles vespertilio | reverse complement strand
AATACTAAAATGATTTTATCGATGCGAATACAAATAAAACCGCGAGTTTACAGCTTACGACGTACGTAAAACGGAATAGCACAATAATTCCCGCTCAGCGATATACTTGCCGCCAATATTTAAATTTAATGGAGGCTGGTAGTGGGCGCCACTCGCCACGATTCGCCCACGAAGCTCTGAAACCTTGTGATGGTTTGCGTAATGCAGTGTTTTGGTGGGTGTGTTTTGTCCTGTTCATTTAGTTTTCTAATGTTTGTAATACCTAGGTCAGTCACAGTTCCGCTTCCAGTTTTATCCCGCGACCCGAGGATGTATCAACTTTGTCCCGATTGGTAGTCGCGTATCAATTAAGGCCTCATGTGGCAGTGCAAAAAAATCTTTCGAATATATTCTGCACCAGTCGAGATTAGATATCATCACCAGTGATTACGTAATCATTGGCAGACCACTCCGATGCGCGCTTGTTCCGATTTCTTTTCGTTTAAGTGGTAAACCTGCTAATGGGTAACGTTTTGTTTTTAAAGAGGTTAATAAACGGTGCCAGTTAAAGTACCGAAAGAGTAATATTTTAGGACTAAGAACCAGTTTGTAATATATTGCGTATTTTTAATTCCAATCTAAAACGATTATAGCTTTTATTTATATAGGTACATCAAAAAAGGGTCAAGATAAATCCTCTCAACATATTGACTAATTAAGAGCTAACTCTTAGAATTCTTTCGATCATCATCATAAATAAGTACAGACTTAATCAATTTGTAAGTGACGGAATTAATTATATTTTTCTCCGAGATTCCAAATGCAAAATATCACAAGCAATAATTTATCACCCTCAAATCTGTTCCATGTGTTTATTACCACCTGTTTCGATGTAAACTACAATATGGGATTAAGTCACGGTTAAAATGTAACATGCAGAAATAAAAATGATTTATAACACACCTGTGACATCCACAAATCATTCAAAAGTGATTATAGACGGAATAACACTAAACAGTGAGTACTGAGCAGGGTGTTCACAAATAAGTCACGTCTCAACATCCTGCGATGCGAGCCGTCCGCGTCGCGACGCTTACAAAAACGGTCGGTGCGGCTAATCGTCGGTCATCGCTCCCATAGCTCCTACAAATATGTTTTATTCACCAAAAAACCTCAACCTCTTTATGACAAAGATTTTATCCAGTTGACGTTTTAGTTGAGGCGTTTTTGGTCAGGTCCATGAGGTACGTTTTTGTGCTGTATGCTCGATTGCAGTGCAGGGTTGGATGAAGGCTTTTTGAACGTATCAATTATTCTTTATTCATAAGGACTCGCAGTTTGGAAATGTCGTTAATGTGAGCTGACTTAAAAAAAATATTCATAGACATCAAAATAGCTATTTATTATCAAATTCACGTTAATATGTCCGAGATCGTAATTCATTTTTAACTTTATGTGGAATAAGGGGGTATTAATACTAAAAGTATGGTTATACATAACCCCAGTTTAGCCGATTTAAATATCATCAGACTTCATCAATTATCATATTAGCATAGATGGTGTAAGTCCTTTGGCGTCCAAATGTGTGGCTGTCAGGCAAGATATTATGAAGTGTTTCTCTATTTAACACATTGATTATTTTTTTAAATATAAACAACAAACAGGTATCTAAAATCTAATAGACAAATTAATAAACGTGAAAGGGGAGAACCTGTTGCTAATATTTTAACAACAGCACGAAAACCAGTTGGCACGCCAAAAGACTGTAGTCTATTTATATCGCCAATTCCGTTTCGTCAAATATGTCACAAATATTAGCAAATTAATTTCATATATTAATTCAGTACACAAACTTTAGTAAAGTTATCTTAATTTGAGCTCTATTTAAGTCCTCACAACACTTAATTGGTCATATCAAGTATCACATTCAATTATAAACAATTTTTAATTTTTATTCATGCGTGCGTCTGACAATATATCTTTAATTTAATTAATAAGTTTAGATTCGTTTGATATAAAGTTGAATGTTAAACATCAATCAATCAAAACTGAATGTGGACTCGTGTAACAATAACGATGTAAACGTTTCGTTTTTTGCCTTGATAATTGCCCATATAAATGATAAAAAATATTACTAATACCAACGTGGAATACAGTCTGTTTGTTTTATTTCTGGATCCGATAAGTTCAACTTTTACTGTGTAGATCAAAGCAATAAAATATTGTAAATTATTAGTTGAAAATTACATAATTATTGCGACCATAATTGTTTAATCAGAGCTCTAAGCAATTAAGATAAAATAAGAACTACTTAAATCTGTTATTAAATTATGCGATGCCAGGAATTTGTGCCCAATATGGCACCCCATAGGCTCGCCTATTACATCGTGGGACCGAACATACAAGGTGGAATATCAAAAATGGATGTCCTGGTTCCACTTTTGCTATTCCTTCTGGGAAAAACTCGTGAGTTTAAGTACGTATCTATTTCTATTCGTTTTTTTAAACGTGCTGCATCAGGTCCTAACAAAACCTGGAAAAATAACACATTTTAATTCACTCATAAATTGAAATATCCGTCCTAGTATATAATGACCAATAATCAATAAAATGATCATCACTATCCACAATAAATAAAATAAAAACCACGTGAAAATAATTTCTGGCACAAACGAATTCAACGAGACGAATTGTAATTCGCAACCTTGTACGCTGACTGTTTGGATGGCATTTTTGTGTTGCTAATAAATAATTCATTGGTTCATAATTACATGTTATGCACACACAATTTAGCAGTGAATAGACGGTTTCAAGCAGTAAATGAGATTACGTTAGTTTTTGCTCGACACTGGGAGTGTTATTGTCTTGAAAAAGAAAGTTCACTTTACATTTTCTAGGTTCACGTGAACGCGAATTTTGAAATATTTAAGTGGCCTCCGTTGTGTAACATTTTAAAAAGTTAATAATTTACTTTACCCAGCGTTTTGCCTATGATAACTAAACAGTTACATTTCTTATTTTGCGTGGCAATTTAAATACATTTCCGTCCAGTATTAATTTCGGTTATTATTAAACTAACACAGATGAAAAGTTCAATCTAATATAATACTAAATTCAAAGTTTTTTTCTTACCGTGCTACCAAACCATAGACATAACTTCAATCGATCATAGATTACCAAATTATAAAGGTCGTATATCACAGTAACATCCACAATAATGGTCCATCAATAATCGATTTTTTGGCAAAACAAGTTTCTTTATAGTATAAAGAGGTAAATTGTTACGTGGAACATGAGTCGTTTCACTGTATGCACAAGTGGCAACTAACACATTGCCTAATTTAGTCTGTTCCACATTCATACTTATATTAATTTGAACATATACGTCGTTTTCACGTTTGTTTGTATAACGCTAGGAGAATACGCGGCTTAATTAATAAACTTCAACGGTGAAGGAAAATATCGTAAGGAAACCTGATAGTATAGCGATCTGTTAGTTTCTATGGTATGTAAAAGTTCTCAAACCCGTACTAGGCCATCGTGGTTGACTATATGGCCTAACTTCACTCAATGATACTCTCGATTGTAGATGAGAACCGTGCCTAAAGTGTGACGTTTATGAGCGAACACAATACAGTAATAATTATAAACTGCTTTAATGGTGATTCCTTTGCGCTTAAGTTACCTACAATTGAACCAAAATTAACCACATTTCTAAAGATTTATGGCAGTCTTTTATTCGACAATTTCGATAAGTATCTTATACTAAGCAGATAACTAGATGTGAAATCATTAATCTAATTATTTAAGCTTCACAAAATCCATTGCTCAACATACCTAGCTCAAATATCACTACCTTAATACCTTCGCTACTTGCTAAAACCCGATTTTACCTTAGCTAACTAATAATGGGTAATATAATAAAAAAATAATTCATAAAAGGCATATCTCAGTTTTCAGTAAAGGCGAGGCGCGTGAGAGCGCGCGCGGCCGGCCGACAAATTCCTCGCAAACAAAGAATACAGGCACAAATCACTAAACACATCGCCCTCCATTACCTCAGTACACGGTGTTATTTGCCTAAGTGGTTCGATGCCAGGTAATAAGTTAGAAAGAATGACCTGTACGGGAACGCATTCAGGGACCAGGAATTCTAGATTATATTTATGATTCTTTTAAAATGATGGGGATATTTCGTCATGTGATGAAGTCAAAGATTTTAAGGTCAATATTTGTTTAAATAACAAACACGGAAGAAATAATTCTAAAATCTTCATTATACTTTGCAGTGATAACCGTAAAACACGCCAAAGTTTACCTTAGAATAGACAATTATAAATATTTTTTTTATTTTATTTTTTATTTTACAATGAATTTCGAACGACACTCTATTCAAAAATGCTTATTAACATAATAAGAAACATTCAAAAGGGAAATAATATTTAATAGAAACCATAATACTTTCACCAACGGACTTCCCTTGGCTGTTAATTACGACGAATTAATCCGTTTAAAACATTACAAAATCGATCATAATTTATACTTCCTTAGCAGTAACAGTAGGCTATTCCTAAACTTAATTGATACCCAAACAAAATATGATTTCTTTAATTAATTACTATAACGGTGAAGGGAAACATCATGAGGAAACTTGCATGTACAATAGCGATTTGTTAGAATTTATATGGTATGTAAAGTCCGCTAACATGCACTAAGCCAGCGTGACTATAGGGACATAGGGACGTATATGATCTGATAGATAAACTATTATTCTTTAGTTGTGACTGAGTAGTCCAAACCTCACAATCCCACTCCATCCCTGGCAAAATTAGGAACAATAGCCGTAGGTTACTGTCGGGCCCACGACACCTCGGGGCTAAGCGAAAACGTGGTCTAATCTCGGTTCGAATTACCATCGGCTATCGGCACACCGCAATCATTGTGGCTTCATTATAATTATATTCACATTTAATAATGCTTTACTTTCGTAGAAGCGTAAAAAGTTACAAAAAGTTGATTAGTTAATATATATTTCGGGTGTTTTATTTAAAAGTGATTTATGAAGCGAATTTGGATACAATTTGAAGGTTAAAGTTTGAGTAGACTAATTAAGTGCAATTTAGAAATTAAGACATTGCACTTTTGACTCCAAGTAATTAGCTGTTCAGTCTCAATTTTCAATAAACAGTGGTTGTAATGGCCTTCAAAACACAAAAAAAAACATTACACACTGCTTCATAACGGCAGAAATAGAAGCGAAGGAACGAACATATAAAGAAGCTAGGATGCCACCCAGCTAGGATTTAATTTTATTTCATTTTCACATAAAGCCTACTTCGAACAATGGCTATGAATACTTTCTACGACGCAATTGTGTGGCTCACCGTAGTTCGATATGACTTGACCGATTAGTACAAACAAATATTGGTATCGCCTTTACATATTTGCCTGGCTTTTTATCCCCATTCATATGAAAATGTCTTTGTAAACGCACCCGTACAGTTGTTATAATATTGTAGTTTAAAGTATGTCGATGCATAATGAACGGCCATATTGCGTGTAAGAGTAGAGACAAAAGAAAAACAACATGAATGTTGTAATAAAAGTTTATTTAGTAAAATTAGTACTTGCACGCAAATTCACTTAAACGCTGAGCACCTATAATGACAATAGTTATTTTAAAACGAAAAAGGTACAAACTTGTATTAAATTACATATTTATTACAAGGCATAAAGGGGAAAATAGCAAACATTAACCAAATAACATGATGCAAGAGCGTAATTTGTTCAAATATTAACATTCTTAAGGTAATCTGGTAGAAAAATATACACAAAATATAAATTTTACAGTGTCTAAACTAGACCTTAGATGAATACTAGCAAGGATTTCAGATGGGCAATTTATGTTCGTAAAACGCACCTACAAGAATAATGTAACTTTGAGCCAAAGAACTTAACCGACGAACACTAAATTAGAACAATACGTCTGTCTCGACAGTTTCTCTATTTTGCTACTAATAAATCATCATTTTTCTATCAATGATTTCCTTCTTCATGCGTAGTAACTTGTTGTTCTTGAACATAACCCACACAAGCAAATCACATTGCAACCGCGAGTCGCGTCGCCCTTCACCAGCCTACATAGCCATAATTCTTATATCACCGGTCAGTCCCTTGTTTATTATGCAACAATGCGCATCATGTGCTAATAACCCTTCCAAGTCACAGTTGCAACCAAGTCCCTCGAGGTGCAACTGTTCCTCCACCGATAAGAGACGTGGGGCAAATAGTTTCCTATGATTAGGCACATTGCTGTATTTAATAATATTTGCACTGTTCACAAGGAAAAGTATCACACCACAATCTGATAATGAATCCATAATACTTTTTGCGTTAATAGTATACCACCATCTAATAGATAGTAAGGAAAAAAACCTGTTCAATTAGTTCAGCTGCAAGGATCTAAAAGGGGCTGTAAAAGTGTTCTATAATTTAATCATGAGGACAACATAGGTACCCAACTAATCTACTGTTTAGCTCAAGCAAAACTGCCAAACAGCAACGCTAACAAGCAGTAAATTCAGAAAAAATGTTAATCAGAAACTCGCAGTCAAAATCTGCGCGTTCTGAGCGTATCTTTCGGTGTGACATTGAAAAAGGCGGGAAGTGAGGTGCGAGCCGGTGTTTTTTTTGTTGTTCTAGCAACGAATTCGGCGACACGGTCCGCTGCCCACCCTGTTATTAAGTTTTGAGAATTACGTTATAACAATTTAACACACTCGTTCCTTTTGGCTGGAGCGGCATGCGCTTGCCCACCTGTCAAAATTCGAGGCCCGAGGCATCTCGATTCAAACAAGATATTAACAAAATACTAATATGGTACCACGTACAATATTTTTCACGAATGCAGACGATAAATTAAGAACCTTACGGATTTAATTTCTATTTTGGGTGGTATGGCACAACTCAATAAGTATTACTAAAAAACAGCAAAATACAAGTAACCATGACAAGGATGGCGAGCGTTTAATCAAAACAACAAAAACCATTAGATATTAGATTCTTTAGATTTTAGAAACAAGATCTATTTAGACATCAGTATGATCGATAAAAATATGAGTAGGTAAGTACAAAACTTTGCAAAAACACGCTATTTAAATTCTCATTATTATTCTCATTAATATATGGTAATTGGATCCAAGGAATAAGAAGAAGAAGAAGAACCTAGAAAGATCAAATGTCCTTCAAATGGAATTCAGTGACTGAGGTGACATTTTTACGCATACCAAATCAAATGCGGTAAAATATATTTAAAAAAATGGCGGCTGTAAAAAAAGGGTGACAAAAAGCTATCGATGGATCCCAGCGGGGCGCGCCTAATGATGCATCAACTATCATATTCGCAGGAATAATAAACATGTTTTTGTTGGCTCCCAACTCAGTTTGGTCCATTTTTCTTTTCATGTGAGAACGCACTCGCTTTGTAAAATTAGAGCGCGCGGCCATTCTACTCTATTATTTATGGATCCTATTAATGTTGTTGACAGTGTGATATATGACGTTATAATTATAAGGGACGTTATAAAAATATTCTTGTTAATTTGATGTCAATTCCAATTTTCCTCAGTCCATCCTCATGCGAAGCAAATTGTGTCCGCAAGCATAATTCTCGAATATGAAAGATAAAATGGATTTTAAGGAAACTCCCTTAAAAAAGTATTTCTAGATATTCGTTTTTTAAGTCTACGTCATAAGTCAGTTCAAGTATTTTTCTTGTAGGTTTCCAATTGGAAAACAATTCTTGAAATGTCCTATATAGTAGTACATTTGTATATTTGACATGTACTACATAGTAGTAGTAGTAGTATAGTACATGTACAAATGCTTTAATCCTATTGAAAGAATACCACATATATTCAGTAATTAAACGCTACAATTCTATTCAAGAAAGTAAAACTTATTTACTGACCCATAAACGT
Source organism: Hyles vespertilio (assembly GCA_009982885.2). Taxonomy (NCBI): domain Eukaryota; kingdom Metazoa; phylum Arthropoda; class Insecta; order Lepidoptera; family Sphingidae; genus Hyles; species Hyles vespertilio. Next base: position 116,231 of record WUWR02000150.1, on the reverse strand, counting down.
TATAATAAAATTAAACGACACAAAACACTAGCATCCATTACAATACTCGTAGTTTAAAAAAAAAACAGAGCAACGCATTCCGTTTAACACAACATAATAAAATTACAAAAGTTATTTGTGCGTTGATTTAAAAAATAAAGAAGTTTGACATCGGCCTGAAATGCTATAAAAACCACGGGCTACTGTAAGTAATTTCACGTTAAAAGAGGACCGAAAATCTCATTACCATCTTGGTAACGGCTCTCACTCCTCTCGGAATAGTTTGGTTAATAACGAGAAAATAGTCAGGCTTTTATGGTTTTACCTTATAACGCAATTTTAGAGCGTGCGCGGACCGAACATTCCCATTTAAATGCCTATAAAATGTTGATGGGGTTCTAGTTGGTAAAGAACCATTAAAATCGAGTCGCCCTCTCTTTTGTTTTCCCAGGCGCACGCTACATGGATGCATTGGGAAAGGATATTTTTAAAACTAATTGTTATCCCTACTAATATTATAGAAGAGAAAGTTTTGGGTTTGTACTTCTTCACGCTTGTGTTGATACGATTTGGCATAGAAGGCAGCTGACATACTTGATAAACATATAGACTAATGTTCATCGAAAATAATATAGTGCTCCCGCGGGATGAGCAACGAATTTAAATGTATTTGCAACTCTCTTCGAACTCAAATGCATTGAACAGGATAGAGCAGAAAATGGGATAAGAGAAGGTAGAATTGCATTCTTTGAGTCATGGGACAGATTGACCACAGGACAAGATGGGATGGGACGGAATGTGCAGTATAGCGAATGGCAGTCATGTGGAGGTTTAAATATTAAATAGTAAGTACGCTAAATAATGTTGTAATGTGGACGGACTCATAAATTATCTACAACCGGGAGAAGCCGGGCCGGGCCTTCTACTTTGTTATATTTTAGGATATTTAATAATGATTCGCGTGTCAGATAAACCTTAACAACAATGAAACATATTAAAGAATTATATTTTACACCACTGAAGAAGACGAAAAATTCAAAAAAAACTTTCCAATTAAAAGTGTATTACTTAAAGTAATTCCAATTAAATTAACCTCTCTCGGCTTTATGTACACTTTTAGAAACTGCAACGGTATGCTAATGTAACAATAGAGAGCATAAATGTTCAAACACAAACCAGGAAACTGGCACCAGGAATATACCAGCTCTTTTCGTCATTTCGAAACAGTAGGCAATGCATCTCCAAATACTTTTAGTTCAGCCCTCACATTTTCTGTTTCTTCATTAGCATCAATTTTCGGTGTAATTTCCCGCCGCATCCGCGTTCTTGGATCGAGATTCCCGCCATTTTACAATCGACGCATCCGGAACTCTTGTAATAGGCGCATACCGTGGCCCCTGTGAACGCGTCAAACGCACTCGGAATAGCTGAGTGGCCGCCATTAACGACGCTTTCGTGGTGATGCCCATCGGTAAATTATGGCTTTGTTTATCGCCTCAAACGCGATTAGCTATACAAGTTTTTTTTTTAATTGAGGCTAAGGGATAGTGATGTTGTGTGTTCGATTCCGATCAATTTCAATATTTAGATAAAGTGATCGTCACAAAAAATTAAAAAAGCTTTTTTGAGTTCTGTTTTGTGAACATATTTTTAGCAAATATTTTATTCCGTCATAAATTACATATTCCCTTTCAGAAAACAAGTAAGTTCAAAGAAAAAGTTACTACTGAGGAAATAAGGAATTCCTAAAAACTAAAATATTTTGTGGCCGTTTATCCTATCAGACCACGTCAATACACAACTTTTATTCCAACGTCCAGCTACCGCAAGACATAAAATCATGGCAAAAACAAAAGGATACACAAACGTGAGTTGAAAGACGACTCACCGCCGACAAATGGAACCTGAGAGTGCAACTCATGTTACACACCTCCAGTAGCCATTACTCACATGATATGCGGCATGTTACGCAGTAGTCTCCTTCACGACGCATCTTCACACGAGACTCAATTCATAATAAATATTACATAGTTGACTAAGGAAATTATGGTAATCTTTGAAGAGTTCCCGAGAATTCAGAAAATGTCTGAACACTGCCATATTCATGAGATTTCCTCGCCATTCACCGCTTTTACACATCGAATGCGTTTTAAATCCATGATTTCTAGTGACTTCACACACGGTTGGTATTGGTCACGATAATGATTTTTAATCTTTGGTTTAGAACACTGGCAGCAGGCAAGTATCCTAGAGGATATTGTTCTTGTTCCCACCATACATTAATAATATTCCCCGAGACATGACTATTAAGCAGTTCTTTTGGGTTAATCTACTTATAATGGGAAGTTTTATTAGCAGGGCGGGTTAAGTTCTAAGGCACACATTTCCCCGAAAGGTTGACGTCAGACATAATTAGCCAAACTAATATTAACTTCCATAAATCACATTGCTCCGCCTTCATATGAGCACGAAATAATAACAAGTGGAGCAAGAATACTGGTAACTGCTATAGCCATTAATTAAGGCGATGCAAAGAAATTGAAAGAATTACCTAAATTCAGATAGGATGCTGGCCGTATCTTGTAGATACACCATATAGCATTAAGCAACGCTACCTATTGTATGCCATTGAAGAAGATGAAGAAGTAACGAATTTAACCTACTTGGTTTGGATTCAAAGAGAGCACTGACCATGTTTAATGGCAGACATCACCACTGCGCCGCGACAAAGAGAACACTATGGTCAACACAAACTAACTGACGCTTGCTTTCCTTTTGACACTGACAAAGCTAGTTTGTGCAATTGGGCCTCAGCTATCAATTCCTACTTGTGCCTGTTAGCATGATAATTAATTTTAATTACAAGTATAGATTGCATATACCTTAACTTACAAAGAATTAATAAACTAGCACGGCGCATTGGGTAGAATAAGAATAAGAATCTTTATTTGCTTAAAAGTTGGTATAGGATAGATCTTAATACAAATTGGCAAAGCGCAACTTTTGTCAAATTTTGACATGCAAATATTTTGTTTTGTGATAAAACCTTGTGGTAATAGTAATAAAACGTACATTTCTGTATTCTGTATCAGCCATATACGTCCCACTGCAGGGCACGGGCCTACTCTACAATCGAGAATACGATTGAGAGTGGTTAGGCCATATAGTCCACCACGCTGGCCTAGTGCGGGTTGGCGGACAAAACGTACATATATGAATGATTTATGAGGGTTTTTTTTTTTATTTTAAATCTTTGTCATGCTGTCAGTCAAATTTAACATAAGTTTTACAATAATATTATGTTACATGTTATGTCACTTTAAATAATTATAATAATACGTAGCAGCTATTTACTACATTTTTATACTAATAATCATTCAAATCAATGTTGCAAATTTAACTATTTAATTAATTATATTTTATATTAATTTTTAAACCATAACATTCCTGAATTGTGATCTACTTTCGTTAACTTGAGGGACGAAATGTACAAAGAATAGATTTAATATAAGCCCTGAACTTTTAATATATCGATGTTATTGGGCAATCTAATCCGTGCCGTATGGAGTCTTGCCTAATGCGCTTTAACCAAATTTAGAAGCCATTACAGTGCGTGGGCATGGGGATTTTGAAGGTATACCGCCGCTATTAAAACTAATTTATAAACATGAATAAAGAGTGTTCAACAATGTAATGGTAAGGAATAAGGATAAAAAAGTTCATAGGTAACTATTATTTTGTATGAAATTATTTTTATTAGCCATTAGCACTTCAGAAAAATAATCAAGCTAGTAGAAATATCCAATACTTAATACAATTGAAATAGGTACCTACATTTCTATACAAATATACAAAAAGTAACAAACAACATTCTCATAATGACAATAAAAGTAATTAAACCATAGACTGCACACATTTCGAAACTAATTACACACCACAATTTGTCTATGGCCACGAATCGGGTGCAATCAAATCGGTGATGGCAACAATCGACGCGACTCAATAGGCCACCGTGAATAATGGCTCAAATTGCTTGAGAACAATAGTGTAGGACCACCGAAACCGGGACAATTCTACGAATACCCTTTCATTAAACCTCATAATTACTACGGCAATAGTAATAGGACCTGCTAAGAGTGTGGTCGTGGCTTCGAATCCCAGTGCCAAATTTTAACTCTTCTGACTTTGCCCAAATGTGACCTGAACTTTTAGGTTAACTTTCAATTATATATTAACGATTTTTTCATGCACAACAATGCACATAGGTAATATAAGTTTCATATACTAAATAAGATCAGTTTGCTGAACCAGATAAATCAGCTAGCCCTAATTCAACAATCAATTATTAGTTTAACTAATAAAATGGCGAAGAGATTAATGTGTGATAGTTGCGTCACCCTGCAGGACTTTGTGTCCATGTATCTTAACTTCTAGTTACAAGACCAGCCAGAAAGAAACTAGAGAACTCAACTTTTCCGGATGCGATTTTTCTTTAACTAATGAAATGTTGGAAATTTTTTAAACAATTCTGAGCGTAACTTAATTAATGTCTTTTTTAGATATTAATGCGAGTGGAAGAAAAACGCGAAGGGGGTTACCCCACCATATGATATTACCATCCCTGAACTGAAGACAGAGATACTAAATACAGACCTAAGTATCATTTTAAACGGTGACACATTTTAACAAGTTTGGCTTAATTGTTGCTTTCCCAAATACGTTTCCTAAACAGCCTATAAAACAGTTTCCACAAAACTTCATATATTCACGAACAGAAGACGATATTCGTAATATTTGAATAATAAATTCATAAAGCCTTGATGATATCATACTTAAGTGACCAAACATGACAAATAAAATAAGGTCAAACTACAATCCAAAGGCGAGCGCGCAAAAAATACAATATGTTTTATATTTCCAAGCCAACGGAGTAAAAATAAGTTGTAATAGACTCGAAGTGACCGCCCATTACGGAGATGCAACATATTTATTTACTATAATAACGTTTAAATAAGGTTGTAGTTGAGTTACTCTAATATATCCGATTTTCATAACTAAAGTAAGAAATAATTGTCTTTACCTACAACATATTATTTGGACAACTTATTTTTCCAAGAAGTATTAATAATTTATTTATATATGTGTTTATTAACATTGAAAACTTGAATTGCTTTAAAATGCTAATTAAAACACGTTTATTAGAATCAAAAGATTCTTGTGTGATAATAAATTCCGTAGGGTCTTAAAACACAAATACAGGTAAATAAAATATAACTGCAAACACATTTGAAGACGAGGTCGCGTTAAGTAATCCTTGCAACCGACCGTAAACAACTAATCAATGGTCTACAAAACGATGCAAATGAAAGGCAAGTGAGTCCGGCGATACTATCGGCCCTCGGCTAGACCACAAACGCAGGTAAACATTAAAAAAACAAACAAACCTCTGTGCAGATGTCGTTGGCCGTGTGCGTCGAAATGGTGGAAATTAGAAATATAAACAATCACAGTTATGAAACACTGTTCGTAACGGGCACGTATTTACGACACGGGCGGTAGTCGCACGGCTTCAAAAATGCGGGACGTGCGCGTGCGCTGGCGGTTGCGCGCAGACTGCCGCCTGTCGCGGGTGAACGTCGTTTGACCTTCCTGCCCACGGAGCCTAGCAATAGAACCTCTTTTTCCTTTTACCCACTTGTCCCAAAATACGACTTTCCAAGAACATGGATTTTGCAATGTTACACATCACATAGACAATCTTCCCGGTCCAAGTTGGATAAATAATGTTTCATATTAGTTTCTCCATCTACGGTTGCATGCGATGCCTCTAACTCATTTGTACAGACATTCATAAAAGAAAAGTACGAATAATATTTCGGATATACCTGCAGAAAATTACACATACATTCATACTGCTTATAGAATAAAATTCTGTTTAGCTCACACATCTTCTTCAATAAAAAGCCCCTGCTAATCCAAATACAGAATTAATCACATTTTATCTCAACTACCCAACTCATATTATAAGCATCAGACTGTCAACAAATTTCTCAAAAGTCTAGAACGAACTATTTTTGCGATTAGCTAAACCTCAGAGCATTTGCAGTGGAGTCGCGAAGAGGCTAAGGCCGTTCGACCCCGGTTAGCTGCCCCCGTTATGCCCTGTTAGCGGCCGTATGACTATTTTGACATTAGATTGCCCTGTTTGTGCGACTCTGCCTACAATTTTTTTTTTCTCGATTCCTATAGTTTTGAGACTAGGTGTTCTTGGATCGAAGTCAGATTAAATCAATCACCTTTCGTAGATGATTAAAATAAGAGTTAAAACCGATATCACGGGTCATCGCTTAGTAGAGGTTGTTGCTATTTCCTACGAGAAAATTATGTGAAGTCATGTTACTTATGATTGAACTCTATGCCCAAAATAAATGACTGACATATCTTAATAATGATTGAAGATAATCATATTTTTTCAATACAAATAACCAATACCCATAAATAAACAATTGCCAACCGCAACGACGAAAAATCCCCGATAGTTCCCCGCCCAGTATTACTTTGCTATGTATTTACTTAATTAAGCCAAAATACCACAAACACCCAGACCCTAAAATAACTGTAGATCACACAAATGTTTGTTTCTATGCGGGAATCGAACCTGCGGCCTCTCATATCACACACGGTAATGAAGTCTGTCAACCTTTTTTTCTTCTTTTTGTGCATATATGCACGCTTGCCAGATTTTGATACAGCAGATTTGTATCATAATTCAAACATCACGCCCAAAATCAAAAGGTTCCTGTAATTCTTAATTCTGTCCGCCCTCATGTTTATTCCGTCTTGGAATTCGGATGCTACCGTTGGGTCAAAAAGCAAAAGAGCAAGCCGGCCAAAGACCATGAGATTCACTCTGTGATCCCAAACCAAGTTTGACTGTCCGGATGTTCGAGGTCCGAAGTAAGTATTAATATTCCACTTCTTAAAATCAACAGTTTTCTGCTTATCATTTTCTCCGAACTTAATCCTATACAGCATACCATAGAGGATTCGAACATTTTGGGGAGTATTTGTGTATAGGCACATTCGTACAATTTTACGTACGAGGTCTAAACATTGGAAATTTCTTTCGGATCACAGAATAAGCCCGTAAATTCGTTCTGTCGCCAAATGATACCTTTTGCAGCATATTTTTTTTTCTAAGAATGACGAGATATGCTTTTCACCTCAGCTCGCAGCTCATAAAGAGTAGCAAAACCAAACAACACTTGTGAATGATTAAAGCAATGCTTGGCCTTCTACTGCGCTCGCCATCATGACATAAGATGTTAATTCTCAATATTTTAGTGGTTATTCTGGTACAATGTCATTCTAACCGAAACGCAGCAATGCATTTTACATTGCTTGGCGCCTAGCGGAAGAAATGGATATTTGCGGTGGTAGCTATCCTGGCGGCCTCCCCCATATGAGGAAAACTACCTCCAGTATTTGCCATGCATTGCAATTTGCCGAACAAGGCAAAAAATATGGCCCAACTAGATACACGGCAATATAAACTGTCGTACAAAAATTACAAATGGCGGTCTTATCGCTAGAGGCGATGTTTAAGACACTCTATTAGAATGAAGCGTGAATTATTCGGCCTTCGAAGCATTAGGCGGCAGGAGGAGACAATTACATGCACTGTTCGGACAGCAAAAACTACACATTGTTTTAGTCTATTACGCCAAAGACTAAGCAATGGATTGTAAAGGTGTGGCGGCTAATTAGAATGCTGTTTGTAATCTAGCTTATGATGCAATAAAAGCAACAGACACCTAAAGCTTTGCTTAATGCCATTTATAATTTATTGAGGAACCAATTTATTCGAGGTGTGGTGGAATCTATAATTGTCTCACGGAGAAAAAATATTAAATTGAAAGTTTATTTTTTCTCTCTCCCTCTCTTAGCCACAGGAAGTCCACTGCTGAACATATACCTCTCTCTGTTCTTACTTACTACGTACTTCCTGCAATCATAACCAGGTCGTCCGTCCACTTTGTGGGCATCCGATACGGCGCTTTCCTGTACATAACCTCCACTACAGTTTTACTGCAGTCAATAAATTTTATCGTACTTTCTCCTATCCTTATATATTTCATTTCTCTCACTCCATTCCATAGGATGCATGAATAATCGTGAGTTATTTGTGTTTTAAAAATAGTAATCATTAGGCGATAGATACCAGTGACAATGGCATGTGATGGTTCTTCCTATGTTATGGTTAATGCAATTATATTCAACTATCAATCGGTGATAGTCTTAACGATATACAGGGTATATCAAGACTGCTACCGAAAAACGAAGCCGGGTGGTAGTTTTAAGCGACTTCAGACACAATGCAACAGAAAAAGTTGCAAAAAAAAGCGAAATTTTTTTTTTTCTTATTTTTTTCCTATGGCCATATTTGGGTGGTAAATACATTTATTTTTTTCCTAAAATAATAGTGTATACCCTTTTATTTATAAATAATCTAAGGTATATAAAAGAGTTTAAATTATTATTTTAGCAAGAACTATGGATTTACAACCCAAAAATTACGATATTTAAAAATCATAAAAAATAATTGTCGCGTTTCTATGCGACATTTTTAGTGGCATTGTGTTTGTAGTCACTAAAACTACCACCCGGCTTCGTTTTCGGTAGCGGTCTTGATATACCCGGTACTTGATACTTACTTGCATACAGCATCGTTGGGGCCGAAAGGTTATAAAGAGGAGGCCACGTACAGGAAAGTGAATTGTTGGACGCTACGAGATGGGCAAGGACGAGTTGGCTTTGAACAGGTCGATGTGGAAATCCTTTGGGGATGCCTATGTACATCATAGGTATAAACTAAGCAATAAGTATGTGACCACTATTTTCTTCTATGTTTCTAAACAATATAGTTTAAATCTAAATTTTAAAAGTGGTATGGAAGAACCGTTTTAAAAACAAAAACGCCGATTGTAACATTTGTATCTTGTTTTATATCCTTTTCAAATTAACTAAATATATAAGTCTTCGAATTATAAAACCACGTGAGCCACTACTCATTATGAAGAAATTTTTTATTTCTTACTGTTGTCTTTTTCTGGGCAGAAACGAACTTCCTATGTTGTCAGCCTTTAACATTTTTTTAACCAACAGTTCTTGACCTCTAGTTAATCTGGTCAAGGTTATTAGGTTAATGAATTGCATGTAATGAATGGATCTATACTCATTCATCATTGAAGCAAAAACAACTTAAATAATAGTACTTATTAAAAAACCTTTTTGTTAGAGGTAGCGTCACTGGAGTGTTCAATTACAAGAAAGTGATTTAAAAACCATTATAATAAATGTAATATATATATATTTTTTTAATATTATAATAATAAATCAGCCCAAATACCCTCTTACTATAGAGATATCTATTTACATAGATATTGTTTACCTTCCATCATCCATTATATAACGAAGTACCTACTTTGTGCGGTCGAATCTAGCCGTTGGACCAGACTAGTCATTATAGCAGAATTTCCCTCTGACTTCTAAAAAGAAAGAAATAATTTATCGTAGCAAAACCTCTAAAATTCTGCCACCCCTCTAACTAAAACGAGTCGGCTATGTCTTTACACTACCCTAGCGCGGGCTGACATGACATTTTCGTTTTGTTTAAAGTCTACTGCCTCGGTTAAAAACTGTGGGGTCCTATTTATATACGTATTTATACTATTGTACACAAAATTTAGCACTTATAGCCTGTTTATTTAAAGTGACACTAAAAATCTAATAAAAAATATTATAACATACATATTAATTTTGCGGTCATTTTGCTGACACCTCACTAGTCTAGCGCCAGCCTGAGTATGGGCTGTGAACCGTGAAGCATTGACTTTTCAATTCTAAGGTCGGGCAAACCACCATTGTATTAGTTTTTCGAATAGAATAAGCAATACATGTATGCTTGTGACTGGATATTATCCAAACATCATTTACGTTAGATACGGGGTAGGTCCAGAATACAAAAAATAAATCATTTAAGACACGCAAATATTTCGCCGACACCATACTTTTTTTTTTCTTTTATTGTTTGCAATCTGTTTATGCAACATTTAGCAAATTGTTTGTAAAATTATAGTTTCTTTTACGGTGCGCATCCAGTGACACGCCCGTTTCCATTCTTTAAATCTATCTTAGTAGATCTTGGGGATTTTTCGTTTGAGTCCCCGTGTCACCGTTGAGTCATCCATCAAGTGCTTGGCCAGTACATAAGGGTGATTTGTTATCCTTGTTTTGTATGATTTTACACTGTCTTTGACTTCTTGTATGACTGTCTTAATTTTAAGGTCATGATGGAGCCTATTATTGGTAATGTACCATGGTGCGTTGACTATCATTCGCAAAATTTTTGACTGGAATCGTTGTAAGATCTCTATGTTTGAATTTGCAGATGTACCCCAGAGTTGCAGGGCATATGGACACCATACTTGCAAAGGATAACGAAAGGAGTAAAATATTTATAGGTTGAGTACAGTTGTTATACATACCTATTCGTACTTGATATTGATATTTAAGTCATTAAACCTACGTATTTATATACTTTGCATTATAAAGTATTTAACCAAGACATAATCACGGCAAATTACATCATATTTATCACGGTTTATCCTTCACCTAACGACATCCTGCCGCAATTAAATGACTACGACGGTCTATAGATAAAATCTTATTCACTGATTTACCTATAAACTCCGAGTAGGCAAGTAAATCAACTATAAAACCCACTGGACGGAACAGTAAAAATCTCTTTAACATAGACATTATAGACACATGAAGGTGGGACTTCCAATCTCGTTACCAACCTAATTTGCAGAAATAAACTGGCTTCGCAAAAAATTAATACTAGCTCGTGGTAAACCAACGGGAAGAAACGGCTTCGCTGTCGTGTTTCGTTCGGTAAGTGAGATTGCTGGAGATTTGCGCTTTCCAGTAGTCTTAAAAGCATTGACACCTATTTTTTTTATTACCATGAATGGAAAGACGAGCATGCCGTTCGCCAGATGGTAATCAATACGGCCGCTCCTGAATAGTAGCAAAACCAAACAACTCCTTGAATTAGAAAGCATTGCTTGGCATACCACTGCGCTCGCCATCCTGAGACGAAAGAAGTAGTCTCAATATGTCCAGTAGATACTCTGGCTACAATGTCCTTCAATCCGAAAAACAACAGTGCATTTACACTGCTATTTGGCGAGAGAAATAGACATTGCGGTGGTACCTACCCAGGCGGTCTCCCACATATGAGATACCTACCACCAGTTTCTCTTTTCCGGCCACACATCCTGTTATTGTAACATCTGACAACACATATGCGATACGAGTATTGTAGATGTTCATGAGCGACGGTAATTAAGCTAAGCTTCTATTGATTTACGTGATTTGTGAAATAAATAAAAGGATAGGTAATTTTAAGTATCAGAATGCGTCAACATCACAGACTAAGGAGTAATGTCAACATTAATTCGTTTCTGTCGATGGTTCCTGTTCAATCTCCATTATAATATCAACCATTGTTTACTAACCGACTTAGGAACATTGGACCATACACCTATGTTAGAGCATAGAGTTGCTAATGGACTGTATGTAACTCATGTCAGTGTGTAAGACAGGCTGGAAGGTATTTTTTTGAATGTAGGTTAATCGATTCGAAATAAGCCTTCGAACGTGTGAAAATATTTGGACGTCAGTCGTTGTTCAAAGTTGTTATTGTAAACACACAAGTTTACATGTGTCATAATCATCAATATTTTTCACATATATATATTTTTGCTAAGTTCTTATTGTGTTGTGATTAAAGTTTATATCTAATGTATGTATAACATTGAACGCTTGCTATGGCTGAACTCTGCGGAGTATTCATTTCACTAAACATGTGAGAAAGAGGTCTCACAAAAGGTCAAAGAAGAGACCAGATATTAGTGATCTAATAGTACTGATATACACCAACGTCATCAACCTAAGCCATACATTGACAACACAAATCAAGTGCTAACTGTTCTTCAAGTCGCAACAATTGCAATACAAATATATCCTGCGTAAAATGAAACATCAGTGTTGCTATGGCAGAGGCTGTAATTTTCGATAATTTTACGGAATTTGAGCTCTATAAGTAGTTATTGAACTCTTTTAAATACTATAAATGTTTATACTTACAACAGTTGTGTGTAGAATACGGCGCATGAGATAGGCAATGCACTTTCCTCTGAAGCCTTAACAAACTCTCATAGAAAAAATAAATGGCAAATAGTGAAGGCATTGCTATAAATGCAAACAATAAGTTCTTACACCCTTAAATCAAATGGCACATTTATCGGAACAACTTGACGGTAGAATCTCTCGTAAAGTTCGACTCGTTTGTATTTAGACTCAATAAGTTTGTACTAATGACAGTCATACTCATATAAGAACCAAAGTGTTTTGAAAAGGCGTCAACTTTCCCTTTGTTGGCCTATAATGTGTGCTGTGTCAAAGACATGGCCCCGTGTCTTATTTATACATTCGTGTACATTGAACTAGTATATGGGGCATTCCACGCGAAGCGGACAGGTAAAAAATCTCGATGTTTCTGATTTCAGAAATATTTGAGTATGTTCTACCTATATATGTCCTTGATTCGTGTATCAAATATTTTCTAATATAGTGACTGGTTAAAGAATTAAGGACCTTTGAAATTTTGGCCGACTGGTGGGCATACAGTACTTCAAAGCCGATTATCTAGTCATAAAATTATTGATTAAAATAATTAAACCACTGGATTTAAAACTTCATTTAATGAGCTTTTAATTGCATTTTGGATACGAAAATAATTGTTTTTTTCCATATTTTTTTTATTTTATTTTTTTTAACTTCGATTTTCACAAACTTAAACCATTTCGATTTTTTTTATATTTTTTATGAAAATAGCTAGTATTGTATAGAACATCCTTGCCAAGTTTTATTATGGGTTGGGAAGTGGTTTACGAGCTATACTGGAAATATGCGCCGCACCGCGCCAAACGCCCGTCACGTGCGTGAGCTTGCAGACATTATTTCTTTAGTACTTTGATATAATATTTGAAATAAAACGAATTATTTTTATGTGACTAACTACAAATTTATTTACAGGCTTTTACAACTTTAAATGTCACACTGTTACTTGTGCGTGTTACCATAACACCTTCAGTAGTAGGAATGAAGGCATGATATTTTTTTGTGCCTGGTATTGTCGCTACCGACTCAAATCTGCTTTTGAAAGACTCTTTTCTAGCATAGAAAATGTGCGTTTGTGGAATTGATTTTCTCGCCCAATGGTACAAACGCTCAGCTGTGCAATTGCTTCGTTTGTAGTCTTGGGTAGTTCGCGAACGACCTAGTGGGAAGAGCGCTCCTTTAGGTGAACTATGCGAACTAGTTCATTGAAAATCCCGCTCTTAGTTCTTTTTATATTTCTTTTAGCGTCCACTTTACTAGACAGTGGCGCTATGTTTTCGATACATGAATCAAGGACATATATAGGTAGAACATACTCAAATATTTCTGAAATCAGAAACATCGAGATTTTTTACCTGTCCGCTTCGCGTGGAATGCCCATGAAGTTACTTTATTAAAGTATTTTTGGGGAGTCTTAAACATAGTTTGCAATAAGCAATCGAACGAAAATTTTAAATTTTTCCTGGCAACATTCTACAATCTGCCAAAATTGACAAAATTTGAGTGTTGTTGTAGGCAAGTCTTATTTATAAAATTTAAATATACTGTGAATTACAGTATTATCAAAGTGTCTATCAAATTGGTAAAGTGAATACACTTTCAAAGGATAATGCATAATATTAAGAATCTTGTCAGAAGTGTAGGTGAGTATATAGGTTATGTTATATACAAGTTACAACACAAATATCGGTCAATAGAACATACGGTACAAGGTCCTATGTATTAAAGGTTTATTATTTTAATAAAAAACAAATGAAATTATTTTTTATATTAAAATATATCATATTTTTCACACCAAGTTGAAATTAATATTATCATTCCTCATAGTTATTTCAGTCTGCTTATGAATTTGTATTGGTAAACAATATAAATATATTACATTAATTTTTACACAACAATTAACAATAAAAAATGTTTTATTTTTAATTTTCTTTCATGACACTAAAAAAAATTAAATTGACATATAACTTTCAGCGAAAAAAAGAAATCAAACTCCTGCGCCCTATTCTGTCAGTGCCCTCACGAGTCAGCATCCAGCATAGATCAGCCGCCTGGTGAAGTCCAAAGACCGCAGTTCACAATACCCAAGGGCATCCTCGGGCAGGCAACATGTCACACACACCCACACCTCATCCCACAAGACCATCTAACCTGTGGGATAACCCAGATAGAGTACAGGGAAAGACGGAAACACTAGTGAACAGGCTGGTGTCTGAAGTGGAGAATATGCACAAAACTCATATTGTAAGAGTTCTTATACATCAACTTTTCAACTGCTTCCCTTATGATAAAAAATAAATAAATGCCAAGCATTCTCTTCCTTGTTAAAATGCTATATGCAAAGTGATAGAAACATAATATAAACGTCAACACCATTGCTATGAGAATTGTCACGATCATCATTTGAAAATCTAAATCTCCAAAAATATTTGAGAAAAAATATATTCTAATTGGAAACACATCTAGTGTCTAATATAATTAAATGTAACTGAATTAGGTTTTGATTTGAAAATTTACCAAAATTTATAATTATATATACTTATTTAGTATTTTATTGTTACAGATAGTATTTCCCGCAGCATGTAAACAGTACATGTCGGACAAAATCCCATATGTGTTCAGGCAGAATTCAGATTCTTCTACCTAACTGGATGTTTAGAACCAGGAGCAATACTAGTCATGGTGAAACCAGCACAAACCAGTAGTTTTAAGGTAAATATACAACATTTTACTGTACCTAGGCACAGCTAGTGGCAGTACTAAGTTTGTATGTTATGTCTTCACTGGTGGTAGGTCTCTCATATGTGAGAGGCTGCCTGGGTTGATACCACCGCAGTGTCTATTTCTCCCGTCAAACAGCAGTTTAAATCCACTGTTGTGTTTCAGATTGAAGGACATTGTAGCCAGAGTAACTACTGGACATATTGAGACTTAACATCTTTGTCTCAGGATGGCGAGCGCAGTGGAATGCCAAGCATTGCTTTGTAATTCAAGGTGTTGTTTGGTTTTGCTACTGTTCATGAGCGGTTGTATCACTTACCATCAGGCGAACGGCATGCATATTTACATTTTTAGAAGCAAATGGACTCACGTGTGGAATATCAATAAAAAACAATTTATGAAGTACATATTAAATTGGCAAAATAACATTATATCTGTGGATAATGATTGCATAAGTATTTTTTACCTTTCTCTGCCTTAGTATAAGAAAAATATTAAAATGTCAATTACTTAATTTAATGTTTTGTGGGTGTAGGTGCATACTTTTAATCTTGTGCACCTTTGTTTTTGTTTATATGATATTTTATTCTGTATTCTGTATCTATGAGTGATATATTTTTTTCTTTGGGTTATGACATATTTAGGCACTAAAGAACCAAATCTGATAAATCTATACTATTATAAGTAATTTGTTAAGACTCCAGAAATGAAAAACCGCCGCACACATTTTTTGCATGCCTTTGGATGGTAGACAGGGGCCTTCCTAGCAAAACATAACCTACCCTTAATACCAAACCTGAGACTACACGCGTAACATTCCGCAGAGCATAATATTCGTCCACGACAAGGACAGTCACGCGGAGTTGTGGGAGGGGCCGCGCACGGGCTGCGCCGCCGCCGCCAGGCTCTTCGCAGTCGACGAAGCACGACCGGTCGAGACTTTCCACAATTTTATTAACAAGTAAGACAATTATTCATCACTAAGCCACAATCAATTACTGGTGGTGGGTTTCTCATATTTGAGTGGGTGTGTACCACCGCAATGTCTATTTCTTCTCCCGCCAAACAGCAGTTTAAATGTTCTGTTGTAGTTTTGGTTTTTTTTTTATTATTCCAATGAATGGCGAGACGAGCCTGCCTTTTGCCTGGTAAGCGATACGACAGCTCATAAACAGTAGCAGAACCAAACAACATCTCGAATTACAAAGCAATGCTTGGCATTCCAATGCGCTCGCCATCCTGAGACATAAGATGTTAAGTCTCAATATGCCTAGTAGTTACTCTGGCTACAATGCCCTCCGAAACACAACAGTGTAGAACACTGCTGTTTGATGGGAGAAATAGACAATGCAGATTGAAGGACTTCGAAATGAAATAATTGAGAAAAATTCGTTTCGGATTGAAGGACATTGTAGCCAGACTAACTTACTAAGACTAAAATAACTTTACATGTTATTTTGTTTGTCACTGTAATATAAAGCTTTTTAAAAAATAAATAAATAAATTAGCAAATACGAATCTAAACCTCTTTTCCTCAGAATAACATCATCATCAAAGCCTTCAGTCCTGTGGTACCACAGCGACTCCCCAGCCAACCCTGAGCTGCACTCCACCGTTCGATCAGTGGTGAAGGACGGGCAGGTGACCCTAGCAGACCCGCAACGGACAATACACTTCATGAGAGTCATCAAGTCACCAGCAGAGATCGAACTTATGAAGGAAACTTGTTATATCGGCTCGCAGAGTGTCAATATGGCCATGGCTTGCACTAAACCTGGTGAGTGGAGTGATACTAGCATTCTTTTTTGCAATGAATGGCAAGACGAGTTTGCCGTTCGCCTAGCGATACGAAATTTCATGGACAGTAGTAAAACCAAACAACACCTTGAATTACAAAGCAATGCTTGACATTCCACTGCGCTCGCCATCCTGAGACATAAGATGTCAATTCTAATATCCAGTATGAACTGGCTACAATGTCCTTCAAACCGAAACACAACAGTGTATTTACACATCTGTTTGGCGGTAGAAATAGACATACCAGTAGAATAATCTATAGTAAATATAAAGCTGAAGAGTTTGTTTGTTACCTCTAAACTTGGGAACTACGGTTGGTTCGAATAGAAAAAAATAATTTTTGTGTTAGATAAGTCATTTATCGAGGAATGCTATAGGGTATAATTATATCATCACGCTATGAACTATAGGAGGGAAGCAGTAGTGAAAAATCTAGCAAACACAAGGAATTTTATTTATTTCTCCTGCTCCAATTGATCGATATTCTAAATTGATATTCAGAATCTAACATTTTAACCACCAGTTGTAATATATTATTCAGGTGTATCGGAGCACGTACTGAACGCGGTGCTGGAGTACAGCTGCAAGCAGGCGGGGGCGGAGCACCTGGCCTTCCCGCCCGTGGTGGCCGGCGGCGCCCGCGCCACGCACATACACTATATCACCAACAATCAGATACTACAAGATAATGAGATGGTGCTTATCGACTCAGGTATTTCAATTTTCGAAAAGAAACGCGACATTTTTTTGTGATTTCTTACATCGTCTTGATAGCAGCTTTTAAAAAATAAAAGGCTGGACTCTATTACTCTAGAGAAAACTTTGTATTTAGCACCAAAATACGACGATAGGAAATAAATAGAAAAAAAAACAATTCACTTTTTTGTAAAATTATTTTGTTGTGTTGTGTCTGAAATTACTAAAACTACTATCTGCCTTCGTTTTCGGTAGCAGTCTTGATATACTGTTTGGTGAGTAAATCTAAACAGTATGTAATTATTTGCAGGTAGTCAAAGATGCTTGTACAATTCGGACATATCTCGGACGTGGCCGGTGTCCGGCAAGTTCTCCAAGTACCACAAGATATTGTACGAACTGGTGTTAAACGTGCAGGTGAGGTTATTGCAAATATTATGATTTATCTAGCGGCATGGTTCAGCCCGATTGCAGATACATTTTCAAGGGGACACCGATTGTGCAACATATTTCAGTAATGCTTCGCACGTATTGACAGCCTCCGTGGCGCTGGTGGTTAGACGCCATTAAATCCGTAATGAAATGAAATGAAATGAAATGTATTTATTGGTCACGTAGGCAATTTAAAAGCTCTTATGACAAGTCAATACACATAGAACTTAATCTCTATAAACAATATATTTCCTATACTTAGTATTACTTGTTTTAATTTCTTGGTTTAATTAATTAATTTATGTAATTTATTTATTTTAAAGTAATTTTATTTTATTTAGCATTAGTTTTATTTATTTGTTTCCTTTTTATTCTTATTTTATTTAAATTATTAGTTATGACTTTATGGTAATTTATTTTTCAAAGAAATACAACATGTACGTTGGTCAAATTAAATTAAATTAATTAATTAACGAACCATGAATATTATTACAACGGTGCGTAGCGGTTTATTGTTACCACCGGATCCAACGCGGCCCTTCCTGAGAAGACCCGGCGAAACAAACTCAGTGGGCTTACACTACCACTGGAACTACGCGACGCGACCCAATCCTGAGTATATCCAGCGAATAAGACTCAGTGGGCTTGTTTTGGGTCCAATTTAAGACAACGACCATAAGTATTTCCGAAACGTCCCGTATGTTTAGGCTTACTGCCGGATCCAACGCGGCCCTGACTGAGAAGACCCGGCGAACAAACTCAGCGGGCTTTACTTTACTACTGGATACTACGCGGCGCGACCCATTTCTGAGTAGATCCAGCGAGTCAAACTCAGTGGCCTTGGTTTTGGTCAATTTACTAAAATAAATATTTGTGACTTGTCTTACAAAGATTTGCCATATTATTATTTTTATTTGTTTTCTCGATCGGTCGTCATATGATTTAATTGGCATTAATTAATCATTATATATTTAGTTATAATTTAATTGATTAATTTTATTGTATATTGATCAATTTTTAAGTTTAAAATTTTTAATTATTTAAATTAGGGATGTAATGAGTGAATAGTGCAGGGCCCCAGAGGTCGCAATGTGCAAGAGAACACCTAATCCCAGGCTTTTTTATCCTCAATATATTCCTTAATATTATAATAACCCCTAGTCATAAGTTTGTTTTTAATATGTGCCCTAAATAGTTTATCCGGTAGCTGCGTTATCCTATTGGGAAGTTTATTATAAAATTTAATACAACTACCAAAGAAAGATTTTTTTGACTTTTCTAGTCTAAACGAGGGTATTGCAAGTTTATTTTTATTCCGCGTATTAATAGTGTGGGTGTCACTGACCTTATAAAACTTGTTAATATTTTTATGAACGTGCATTATATTCTGAAAGATGTATTCAGATGACACGGTTAGTATATTGCTTTCCTTAAAAACAGATCGCAAAGAATCGCGGCTCCCTAGATTATAAATAGCACGGACTGCTCTTTTTTGTAAGATGAATATGGATTCGATATCAGCCGCTGATCCCCATAAAATAATGCCGTATGACATTATACTATGAAAATAAGCAAAATATACCAATCTAGCCGTTGCAACGTCAGTTAGTTGTCTTATTTTTCGGACCGCGAACGCTGCGCTGCTAAGTTTAGCTGATAATCTCTCAATTTGTGGATCCCATTGTAATTTTTATCTAGAGTGATTCCTAAAAAAATTGTGGAATTAGCTAAATTTAGAATTTCCGAAATTAATTCGATACGCGTGTTTACGCTTGCCACGTTCGGTAAAGCAAAACGGACGCATTTAGTCTTACTAGCATTTAATAGTAAATTATTAGCAGAAAACCAATCCGAAATTAAATTAAGAATATTGTTAGGTGTATCTAGATTATCGTCTTTCCGATTAACTTTAAATATTATAGAGGTGTCGTCAGCGAATAAAACTATGTCTGACCACTTCTGAACCATGCAAGGAAGATCATTTATGTAGACTAGGAATAAAAAGGGGCCCAGAATGGAACCCTGCGGAACCCCAATTTTAACTTTTGATCCTACCGAAGTGAGCCCGTCCAAAGAAACCTTTTGTTCACGACCCGACAAGTAAGACATTACGAGATCCAGTGACGTATCACTGATTCCGTAGTACCTTAGCTTCATAATAAGTGTTTGGTGGTCAACACAGTCGAAAGCCTTGGAGAGATCACAAAAAACTCCTAGAGCATCTTGAGATGCCTCCCAGGCTTCTAAAACCGACGTGATTAGTGATATCCCGGCATCTTGAGTTGAGCGACCCTTTGTGAAACCAAATTGATTCCTATGTATTAACTTATTTTCATCAAAATGTGCTAGCATTTGATTAAGCATAAGCTTGTCGAAGATTTTGCTAAGAGCCGGTAGTATAGAAATGGGTCTATAATTCGACGGATTGTTCGAACATCCCGACTTAAAAATGGGTACAACTTTACTAATTTTCATTAAGTCGGGAAAGATACCGTCACTTAGGCAGGAATTAAAATAGTAGCTAATAACGGTGCAATGTTAACAATAATAGCTTCTATAGCTTTAACAGACAGTCCCCATATATCTTCCGTAGTTTTTATTTTAATTTGCTTGAAAGCCTTTATTATTTGACAACTGGTTACCTTTTGAAAGTTAAACTGAGGCATATTTCCAGGAACATTTTCCTTTAGAAAAGATTCCGCTAAATCTACTGATGAATCTAAATGTTTAGTTAAGTCTAATGGTATGTTAGTGAAAAAATTATCAAGATAATTGGCAATAATAGATTTATCTGAAATAAGATCGTCATTTATGCGGAGAGCAATTTTGTTGTCATTTTTTTTATTACTCCCAGTTTCAGTATTAATAATTTGCCAGGTTGTTTTTATTTTATTATCTGACAATCTAAGCTTTTCACTTATATAATTAGATTTAGCCTGCATACATACTTTTTTAAATAATTTTGAATATAAACTGACATATTTTTTAAAGTTGACATCAGGTGTATAGGACCTTTTGTCATATAGCTCATACAAAATTTCCCTACTATGTCTAATGCTTTTAGTGGCCCAAGCACAAAATTTTATTTTAGAGTTAATTTTAATTGTTTTAATTGTACATACTTGGTCATACTCTTTTCGTATAATTTTAAATAATGACGAGTACATGTCATTTGGACTGCCATCAAGTGTAATATTATTTATTTTGATTGTACTTTACTGTTAAATTGACCTAGGATGTTCTTAGATAACGGCCTAAAAGTTATTAATCTACTGGTTTTGTCTACAGCATGTTCTAATTTCACTAATTGACATTTATGGTCAGATCTAACCCCTATTTTTACACCTTTTTCAAGTACTTCGAAGTTGGTAATGATATTGTCAATACAACTCGAAGTTTCAGGCGTAATTCTAGTAGGCTCCGAGAACAAACATGTAAGATTAAATGAGCCGAATAAAGACACAAACCTACACTTATCAACCGAATCAACTAGTAAATTAATATTAAAATCCCCACAGACTAGAACTTTTTTATTACTTTTAATTTTATTTAAAATATCCTCCATTGTTGATAAAAATAGTGAAATATTTGATGAAGGAGGTCTATAGACACACAATATGACATAAAAATTTGTTTCCGCACATGCGACCTCACACTCTCGTAGGGCACAGAACTATCAATTACTTAAAATAGAACTATAAAATGGTCTCATAATGGAAGTGTTCCCTACAAACTTCGCTGATCAAAATGCACACAGAAGTGCAATGTAGAAACGAACAAAACGATAATCGAGCGTAATATAAGTATGTCAAGCCAACTTAAGTCCAGCGTGGTTGGACTATATGGCCTAACCACTCTCAATCGTACTCTCGATAGTAGAGGAGGCCCGCGCTCTGCAGTGGGACGAATGTGGGTTGATACAAGAAAAAGCCAACTCACCGAAGCCCCGTTCATGAAACCACGACACTATACACCCACTTATATATCGATATATCAAAAATCAAATCAAAACTAGATATAAAAAAATCGCTTTGCACCACATAGTCCCCTTACAAGAGAAAATTACGCGTCTATCCAGCTCGGTTTCAGAAAAAGCGCTATGCGTCGCGAAGCGCACACCAAACTCCTCACAAAATGACAATCGGGAGGCAAATGACAAACTATATAAACCCTCCATTGGATTATATTTGCCATATAATTTAACGATTATTATTTCATTAATGATACAGAATAAGTAAGTTCGAGAATCATAACTTTTTAATGCAAGTTGCAAAATCATTAAATATAATAGATAAGTTTCTTAGATTCAATTGAATCCTACATATTAAATAAAACATAGACATGTAAAAAAAGCAAAAATAAAACAAATGTAAAAAAAAGTTTTATTTGAATCGTTAACAGTGCTAAGATATATTATTTTGATTTCAGAAACGCCTAATAGGGTTGCTAGGTGAACACCGTCCGCCGTTGGACCAGCTGTTCGACAGCATGTGCCGGCTGCTCGGCACGCAGCTGCAGCAGGAGGGCATCCTGCCCAAGAACATCGACGGACACGAACTCGTAGGGGTGAGAAATAAACAAACAACACAAAATATCACAAAATCATTTCAACAATTTTATATATATTGACAAGACATACTGGAGCGTGTGTAGTCAATGTAAATTAAGCTTTATTTGAAAAACTATGTATACCAATTTTTATGCCCATTACCAAATCGAGCTTTTTTTTGCCCTTGTGATTGACAATTTCGCACAATAATGCTATAGTTATTGCATAAAACTTACATATTTTTACAACACAACGGGTTTATGCGGTCCATAAATATTTCTTTCGGGTCTAGGTGTTTGTGAAACCGAAAAGTCTTAATTCCTGATCTTAGTGTGGGGTCAGGTCTATGTATGTGACTGTTGGGTGTTATATATTAATTTATTTATATTTTTTGACAAGATGGGTAAACATCGGGAGCTGTCATCGTCTTTTTACTCTATGACGCGACACCCGGTGTTAGTGCGCCAAGAATCGTGATTACCAGCAAGAACGGCAATCAGATCACATTGGTTTAACGCGCTACGTGCTTGGTGGAGTGTTATGTGATTTTGTGTGCTCAGTTGAATAGCTATCTCATTAACTCTAATTCACTTGTACCGTTTTATTCTCCTCGCCTGAATTCCCACGCCTACCTGCTTGATGGAACCTACTGATACTGAAGCCTACACCACCGAACGCCGGAGAGCATCTTTTTCTTGAGGTGGAACTCTCACACCAGAAACTCTTATTAGGTGTCTACTACTGCCCCTCACGCCGCGTAGACTTCTTCCCCTCATTTGAAATAATTCTTGAAAACCTAGTCTCCTCGTACAGTCAAACCATAATCATGGGTGATTTTAACACCTGTCTCCTTAAAAATGACTCCCGTTCTTCCTCTCTTCAAACTATTGTTCAATCCAACAACCTTTCAATTCCTTCACTTTCTGCCACTCACCATTTCCCTAATTGTATTCCTTCTCTTCTCGACCTAATGTTTGTCTCGTCGCTAAGCCATGTTGCCAAACATGGTCAATGCCCTGCTGATGCCTTCTCCTACCATGACCTCATATTTTTATCATATCGTGTCCGTCCACCCAAAACCTCTCCCAAAATCCTCCTGCAGCGAAATTTTCGGGATTTGAATCTTGCTGATCTTCGTAGGGATGCCGTCAACATTGATTGGAGTGCGCTCATGGGCTCTGACTGCGTTGATATCAAAGTCAATATTTTCATAGACCAACTAATGAAACTTTATGATGTGCACGCGCCAGTTCGTAAGGTCAAACTTAAACATCCACCTTCACCCTGGCTTACTGTTGATATAAAAGCTCTGCTTTTAAAAAAAGCATCAGCGAAGTCCAGGTTTAAGCGACGTCCCAGCGATTTAAACTGGGAAAAATATGTGACGATCCGGAATCACTGCAATAAGGTGTGTAGAGATGCTCAACGCCGATTTATTCATAATTCTGTTGCAGATGCAGATCCAGCGAAAGTTTGGAAATTTCTCAAGTCACTGGGAGTTGGAAAATCGCGCCATGATTCAATTTCTAATAATATTAATTTAAACTCTCTTAACCAACACTTCTGTTCTCCATCAATTTTAGATGGGACTGCTAAAAGTAAAACAATACAATACCTTTCTTCATGTAAAACTCCCGATTGTCCCCCTTTAGTTTTTAAACAGGTCGCTGATTGTGATGTTAGAAAGAACATTACGCTGATCGCTTCCAATGCTGTTGGCAGCGATTGCCTCGGACGTAATATGATTATCCCTATCCTTGATGAAATCCTTCCCATCATCACCCATATCCTCAACTATTCCATTACCAGTGGGACTTTTCCAGCAGTCTGGAAAGAGGCCCACATAATTCCTCTTCCTAAAAAAAGTAATCCTACAACCTTTTCCGAATTCCGCCCTATTTCTATCCTACCATTCCTATCCAAAGTCCTTGAGCGCCTAATCTACGCCCAACTCGCTGATTTCCTCTATAAAAATCAACTTTTGAACCCATTCCAATCCGGTTTCCGTCCTGGTCACAGCACCACTACAACCCTTGTTCATATTACAGAGGACATCAGATCGGCCATGGAAGTAGGCAAGCTGACAGTTTTAGCACTTCTTGACTTCAGCAATGCGTTTAATACGGTCGATTTTGATGTGCTACTGAGCGTACTAGGTTCGTTTAACATATCTCCAACAGCGCTTGTTTGGTTTCGTAGTTACCTGTTTGGACGCCGGCAGCGAATCTGTGTCGACGATAACGTATTGTCATAGCACACGATGTCTGCTGGGGTGCCACAGGGCGGCGTGTTATCTCCCCTACTCTTCGCAGTTTTTATCAACTCTATTACAACCAAACTTCGATCTTTCTCCCACCTTTATGCAGATGATCTCCAAATCTATTCTCAGGCTCCTCTTCACCGGTTAAATTACGCTGTCTCGGCAGTTAATAAGGATATTGAACTGATAAGTGACTGGAGTAAAGAATATGGACTTATGATAAATCCATCCAAAACGCAGGTCATTGTAGTCGGCAGCCCCAGGTTGATTTCTAAAGTTAACTGGTCGCTTATTTCACCTGTCATCTGTAATGGAGTAAGTATTCCCTACAGTGACAGCGTCAAAATCTTGGCATCTACATTGATCAAAATTTCACCTGGGGTCCACAGATCCGAGAGTTGAGTAGGAAGCTATTCGCCTCGGCTGGGTCCTTGCGGAGATTACGCAATTTTCTACCAATTGCCACGAAAATATCGCTTGCTCAATCCCTTCTTCTCCCCATCCTTGATTATGCGGATGTCAGTTATCTTAATATCACCGAGGAGCAACTTAATAAACTTGAGCGTCTTCAAAACTTTTGTATCAGATTTATATTTGGATTACGCAAATATGATCATGTTTCCGATTTTCGTACAAAGCTCAAGTGGCTACCAATAAGGCTTCGCCGGAATACACACATTCTTTTTCTTCTCTATAATATACTTTTCAATCCCCTCACTCCCTCATATCTTAAAAATCGCATTGAATTTCTTCATGATTCACATTCGAGGTCTCTTAGGTCATCGGAGAACTTAAGGCTGAAAATCCCCGCGCATTCCACTTCCTTCACACACAAATCTTTCACCGTACAAGCTGCCAGGTTGTGGAATGCTTTGCCAGTAACGGTGAGACGAGCTAAAACTCTGCCCATCTTCAAAAATATGGTTAAAGAACACTACTTACAGGTTCTATGAGGATATTGGAGTTGTTCACATTTTACTTTGTTGTTATATATATATATATACAACGTGTAACAGGATTAATTCACAACCTCAGACACCCCAACTTTAAAATATTATTGCAATCATAGTTTATGCTTTGAAATCGTACTATCATAATTACAAAATATTTTATTTATGAAATTAGTTATACCAAATGTAGGCACTTAACATGGTCACCTTACGAGTTACAAATAAGAGTGTACTACTACACACGCTCGCCGGACACGTACACATGTACACAAGACACATTCACACGAGTACCTAACGCCGGTCGCCGACCGCTGCGCCGCACCGCGCCGGCAGAAACAGCTGACAATAAACGAAATACAAATTACAAATTACGTACGTAACTGATTACTGGGTGGTTTGGTAAACAAATTATTATTTATTTAATCTGTAAGCATAACATTTGTGTTTTAACTATAAAATCTAAATATTTTACTTACTAGATATAATGCGTACGAACCCAACATAAGACAATATTTTGCATGAATCGGCTATAAAATATTATTAATTTCACTTCCCCTAAACTTATTTCCTACAGGCGGGCAGGATACGGGCGTCATTTATTTTGCATTATTATTGAATAAGATAATAAGATAACGCAATATCTAACAACGAATACTAGATTGGGAATCACAACCTAATCACAACACAAAAAAATACAACAAAATTAACTTACGTGTTACATGGCACTCATGAGGCGATTTCTTTTTAAAATATGTTCGACATGTCCACCACCTTGATACATTTTGATGCACATTTGCGTAATTGTTCACGTAATTTATGTAAAACTTCAGTGTCACTCTTCACTTTTAGGAATTTGCTCCACATTACCGTCCTCATCCTGGATCCTCCACATTAGTACTTTCACTGAAGTATACCAGAGATTTATTACGTCCCCACAAAAAAAGTCAAGAGACGTCAAGTCAGGTCAGGTGACCTAGGAGGCCATTGCACAGGTTCGCCGCGACCTATCCAGCGCTCTCCGAACTCAGCATCGAGATACCGTCAGACATGCCAATGATACATTATCACCACACAGTGCCAAAGTTCTCACCATTTCAGTGTATTTGAATATTCGAATACCGAAGACATCGCGCGCGAAAGTTATCGAAATATCTACTTAACACTTAAACACAAGTAGACACAGATAACTGCGGTGCACGACTAGATTTTTTTCACATATTCGGTGCCCATTTAGGGATTGCAATAACGGGATATCTGACACACCGGGATTCCGCATACATTGTAGCAAAATTACAAACCGAATTTAATCACCATTTTAACGTTCCCCGAAATTATTTTTCATAGAAATACCTATTTGTTGTTTCTTTTCATATTGATTTTGTTACATTTAATTTGTTTCATTTAAGTGCATGTATTGCGCGGGATTTGGATCGCCCGGCCTTGCAAATACCGGGAGTAATTTTTTTCGCGGCGCATCCCTATACCGCCGCGCGCGCCATCGTTTGTCGGATGGATCAAATTGCATTAAACAATAGCTGCATCCTGCTCTATCTAGTTGTAGTTAAATGTGCGGAAAAGAGAATATGATAGTTATTTATTTTGGTAGCTTATTACGTTTATTGAGGCCTATCGTTGTGTGCGTTTGATTAATGATAGATTGCTTAAATAAACTTTATGACTATCGAAATAAAGTTCATTTTTGTTCATTATTTAGTTTATTAGAGTATTCGTTTAGTGATTCATTTAAAAATGATCTTATGTCCTCGAGTTACGTTTCAATTTCGTTTGTTCGGAGTACTAAATGAAAGAGTGTCTGTAATTTACTTGGTCTTAACTAATTATTTTGAAAAAAAAAACCTACCAAAAAAGTGTAAATATCGGTTCAGTAGCTGATTCTGAACGTACTACTTTCCGCTTTTACATTTAAATCTGTTACATGTTGTATATATATTTATATATTTATAGGTGTATATATTATATGTGTATTTTGTGTATTTGTATGTTTATTCAACATATATATGTATGTATGTATATATGTATGTATGTATGATTATTTATAAAATTAACAATATTATAAATTGTAATACTCGTACACTGGAAGCCCCAACTTTCGTTCTTTTCGTTTATCCATCCCATGGTTGTCTGGCAGAGATTGCTTCAAGCAATAAGACCGCCACTTGTGCATATATTTTATTTCATTTAGTTTTGTCTTTTTATGTATATGGTGTACAATAAAGTGTTAAATAAATAAATAATTCCCCTCTGTCATCCCTACATATACAGGGTATCTCAAGACTGCTACCGAAAACGAAGCCGGGTGGTAGTTTAAGCGACTTCAGACACAATGCAACAGAAAAAGTTGCAAAAAAAAGCGACAATTTTTTTTTTTGTAATTTTTTTCCTATTGCCATATTTTGGTGGTAAATACTTTTTTTCCTAAAATAATAGTGTATACCCTTTAATTTATAAATACTCTAAGATATAAGAGAGTTTAAATTATTATTTTAGCAAAATCTATGGATTTACCACCCAAAAATGACGATATTTAAAAAATCATAAAAAATAATTGTCGCGTTTCTAAGCGAAATTTTTAATTGCATTGTGTTTGTAGCCACTAAAACTACCACCCGGCTTCGTTTTCGGTAGCAGTCTTGAGATACCCGGTATAATTGTATTACAGAAAGCGTACCGGCTGTGTCCTCACCACGTGTCGCACTACCTGGGCCTGGACGTGCACGACTCGCCGCTCGTGCGCCGCAACGTGCCCGTCGCCACGCACATGGTCGTCACCGTCGAACCCGGTCGGTAACATACACTTTACACTACCAGACTACAACACTTTTTTATCAACACTATTTTATAATTTTCATTGTATTTGTGATGGTCATTCGAATTCGTAGGTGGATAAAGCCTCTTAATTAATCGGGTGTTCATTTTCTGCAATAAAATTGATTATAATAATGTATAATTTGTGCCCGCCACCTCTGCCTACCCCTTCTGGGAAAAAGGCGTGAGTTTATGTATGTAAGTATAATAAATAAAACATTGAAAAAGAAATTAAGCTCTTGCATCTTCAAACAATAAAGCTAGTTTAATTATTTGAAAAGCATGAAAAAAACGAATTCATGTAATCGGTGTACGCCGTTTTAATTAAATTAAAATAAATAGATGGGCACTAAAATAAATAGAATAAAAATTATTTCAGTAAACTTGAATTTATTTTATTTTCTTAATTTTAATTTTTTTACTGACAATATAATTTAACGGTTATCTTCATTCTTCAGGTATCTACATCCGTCCGGACGACACGTCAGTTCCGGTGGAGTTCCGCGGCATCGGCATCCGGGTGGAAGACGACGTCCTCATCACGGACGGAGAGCCGCTCGTACTCACGGAATCTTGCGCTAAAGAGGTCACCGATATTGAGGCTATAGTCGGCAAACAACATCTATGAAACACCCTGTAGCTACTGCCTTATAGACAACTTAGAACATTAACTTGTAGATTTTGAATATGGTGTCGTAGTCAAAAAATATGAGAGCCGCTCGTACTCACGGAATCCTGCGCTAAAGAGGTCACCGATATTGAGGCTATAGTCGGCAAACAGCATCTATGAAACACCCTGTAGCTACTGTCTGATAGACAACTTAGAACCTCAACTTGTAGATTTTGTCTATGATGTCGTAGTCAAAAAAATATGAGAGCCGCTCGTACTCACGGAATCCTGCGCTAAAGAGGTCACCGATATTGAGGCTATAGTCGGCAAACAGCATCTATGAAACACCCTGTAGCTACTGTCTGATAGACAACTTAGAACCTCAACTTGTAGATTTTGTCTATGGTGTCGTAGTCAAAAAAATATGAGAGCCGCTCGTACTCACGGAATCCTGCGCTAAAGAGGTCACCGATATTGAGGCTATAGTCGGCAAACAGCATCTATGAAACATCCTGTAGCTACTGTCTGATACAACTTAGAACATTATCTTTTAGATTTGTCTATGGTGCCAGGGTCGTTGTCAAAACTTGGGAAAAATCTACAATATAGTCTCGAAATTGGTGAATGAATGAAACAAAGAAAAAAATGTAATTTATACAACCTAAAATATTTAAGCAATAGTAAATGTGAAAAAGATAAGAGCCTTCCTTAAATATGTTGCCAATGGCATGAGTAACATAAAGCTGAAAAATGGTTTATATCGGACATAGTCTCTGTGCCGAACAGGGCAGAATAAGTACTCTACGACGTTGACGTAGCTAAAGTGGACATATTGAGACTTAACATCTTATGTGTCAGGATGGCGAGCGCAGTGGAGTGCCAAGCAATGCTTTGTAATTCAAGGTGTTGTTTGGTTTTGCTACTGTTCATGAGCGGTCGTATCGCTTACCATCAGTCGAACGGCATGCTCGTCTCGCCATTCATTGTAATATAAAAAAAACTGTTGATTGTTGTAGACTAATAAATATGTAAGACTTAAAAACCCTCAAATTGTGGGATAAAATATACGCCGAGGATTCTATTAGTTACCTTTTTAGATAATTTATACACTACCTTTTTGGGATATTCCAAAACTGTTATTGGTTAACCAACAGTAATAAAATGTTTGTGATAAGTTATTGATATTGTAACAATGCAACCAAATTGTTATTTTGTTCCTTTGTATATAAGTGTACCAAGTTGTAAATATATTTTTATCAATCAAGCTCGAGTTTTAAAACGAAATAAAAAATAATCTATACATATAAATAAAATTGAAGTGTCTGTTTGTAAAGTGAAAATACTACATATCGTTATACAGGGTATATCAAGACTGCTACCGAAAACGAAGCCGGGTGGTAGTTTAAGCGACTTCAGACTCACTAACTAATAGTTTATACCCTTTTATTTATAAATACTCTAAAGTATAAAAGAGTTTAAATTATTATTTTAGCAAAAACTATAGTTTTCTGGATCTGGATCTGGATCAGCCCATATACGTCCCACTGCAGGGCACGGGCCTACTCTACAATCGAGAGTACGATTGAGAGTGGTTAGGCCATATAGTCCACCACGCTGGCCTAGTGCGGGTTGGCGGACTTACATACCATATAAATTCTTATGAATCGCTATGGTATGCAGGTTTCCTCACGATGTTTTCCTTCACCGTTTTAGTGCGTGGTGATTGACTATCAATACACACATGACTCCGAAAAGTCAGAGGTGTGCCCTGGGATTTGAACCCGCGACCACCGTGAACATGTTGGCAGCCGCGTCTGGTCCGTTTACCAACAGGCCACCACGCACTTAAAAAAACATAAAAAATAATTGTCGCGTTTCTATGCGAAATTTTTAATTGCATTGTGTTTGTAGTCACTAAAACTACCACCCGGCTTCGTTTTCGGTAGCAGTCTTGAGATACCCGGTATACACGATACCTATAACGAAAATGACCTTAGAATTTTTTTGTATGTCTGTCTGTCTGTTTGTTCCGGCTAATCTCTGAAATGGCTGTACCAATTTTGACGGGACTTTTTGTCAGGTAGCTAATATAATAAGGAGTAACTTAGGCTACATTTATTTTAGAAAAAATATTTTATGTTAGAAAAATAAAGTAGTGTTGCAATGCCCAAGTACTGTCCAGTACCGTGCGCAGCTCATGCGCATGCCACCACTGGGCCGTCACGTCGGGCGCCTCCCACCACTTCTCCCACCAACGAATCAATATCACAAAGGCTGCCTTCAGGTGTGGAGTGGAGTGAAAGAATATCTCCACCCAGGCGAAGCTGAGCCGGGCCGCTAGTAATAAAATAAAAACAGACTTCAAAACAAAACAAAAACACTGTAGTGTTGAACTTTGATGGTTTGACTTGGTTGAACTTTTAGTGTTGGATAGGCATTTTAATGACGAAGAGGTGGTCACACAAGGAATATGTTATTTCCGGTGAAAAATAAATCGGCAAAAGCCGAAGATATTGGAGTATTCACGTGTTAATTAATTTTCTCAACCCCCTCCTCCCACCCTACTCGCTCCTATCCATAGATGTAGTATAGAACATAGATCGGCAATGTGTCATTTTGAGCGCGACCAAAACTGATTTACGATTGTGTGCGTGAAGTTTACATGTGTGCTTGACATATAGTGGTGTACCATGCACTTTGGATACTATCATATCGATATCGATATAGCTGTCGGCCTGTAGTTGTGAAATAAAATGTTATGGGTATATGCGACATTTTATTATATATTAACAGTAACTTATTGATGTGTTTATTTCAATACAGATTGATAAACACACAAATAAATAAAGATAAATTGTCATATTATTTGAAAAAAATAATTGTTTGAGATGTTTTGTATGGGTCTTTATGTTCACCTGAACAAAATTATTTTATACATAGTACATACACCTAATTAAACTGAAAGAAAGAAATGAGTAACATTCGCGTAAGTCTAAGAAACACATTTTTACTATATGTGTACTAAAGTTTAAAAAATATGCTTATTTAAAGCAATTAATTGACTTGAAACATATTGGGAATTGTTGGACGCCTGCTAGGCCGCGTTGGAGGTGTACGGAGGAGCTTGTAGGAAGTCGTTGGATGCAGGCAACGAACTGATGTAGACATTCTTGTGGAAGGCCTATGTTCATTACTCGCATTCCTGTGGCTGAAGAAAGAGACAGTTTAATAAACTATGAAGCTTTTCTCGATCACGTCACCTAAACTAATGTTTTTTCTATGAGAATTATAAATTTTAAGCCTATACCTAATGTTATGATAAATGAATAATGTTGCTTCAAGGTTTGGACGATGATACTGTGCATAGAAGTATCGCATTTTTTATAATAATATCGAATATTTTCTTGTTTTACTATTATAAATTGACAGCCTCTTGGCAGAGATTGAAACAGGTTCTAAATTCATAAATCACACACATGAAGTGTTATAATAATTATTCCACAAATATAAAAAATGAGGAAACGTAAAGTAATTTGTAGAATGAATACTATAATAACGGCCGGGGAATTATGACCGGGATAACGCCAGATAGAAGAAGAAGAAGAATGCACACTATCACAACATACTATAGCTCCATAAAAATGTAGGAAAAAATGTGTTGTCATCGACTATTTTATCGACAACCTTTTATTGATCGAACCTGTCAATCAATCCCTAGCAACTTTTGGTTGAAATTATTGTAAATTCACGTATTTGATATTATTTTTTATACGCAATGGATGCTTTCAGCGTATTTATATAATGAAATACTATTCTTTTCTACCGATATGTATCCACGGATTTCCATTTAATTCTATAATATCGTCACAAAATAGTATGGTGCGAAAGTGGCCGGTACCTGTGAAAACTTTAATTATTTCGGATTTTTACCCCTGCATGAACCACACCTTGGCACTGCACAATGAACTATAATAAACTACGTTTAATAAATATAACCAAGCACTGTAAAATTAAATAAATTATGAAAATAAGCGAATTTTGTTGCTCGCTTAGTTTGACATATTTTGACTCTGGGTCACTGCAGGCTACTTCTGTGTAAACGTATGGTCGCATCATGCGTCTCGCTTTAACATATGAGTTAAATTATTCTATCTCTTTCACATTGCCGATCTATGTTTTATACTAAATCTATGCTCCTATCCCTTTTCCCCTCACTCGCTGTAGCTTAGCTTTTATACTGAACCCAATGCAAAAAGAACCATTGAAATCCTACTCCATTTTGAAGAGTTCTATTCTCCAGGTTCAAAGATGATGATCAGACATTCATGTTGTATTCCTGAGATCAACCAGACAATACGTTCTTTCCAATGAAAAAGAAATCACTAAAATCGGTTAAAATCTGCCAGAGTATTTACGTATATTTTAATTTTATCACCAACCACTGTACTCTTTGCACCAACCCTCCCATGTTTCCAAATAAAAATAACATATGAGTAAGGAAAACCTTTATTATTGCTAACACCGCGCGTAAGATCCCGCGGGCCAAAGTTATTCTTAACAAAGTCAATGCAACGAGCAGCAGCCGCCAGCGCCACTGCGGTAACACCTCACGTAATTACATACTATCGGCTTACAACTAGGAATTAGGAATGTATATAGGTACTTGGGTGTGTTTAGTTGTTTAGTTTAGTAGTTGTTTAGGTGTGTAGTATATTTTGGGCTTTCGTAATATCAATTCTACATGTGAGATAAAGAATAAAGTGCAGTGAGCCTAAATTAGGCTATACGCCCTTTGAGCCGTAATGCAATTATGACCATAGATCAAAGTATGTATTCCAAAAAAGAATATGTATGCTAGATTTAACCATGTTATCACTGCTGGGCAAAGACCACCTTGCTATGGGCTTGGTCCATCTTATATATCTTCTTATAACTTGACCACATTTAAAGTACAATGATAATGTAAGTGTATACCCTTTTATTTATAAATAATCTAAGGTATAAAAGAGTTTAAATTATTATTTTAGCAAAAACTATGGATTTACCACCCAAAAATGACGATATTTAAAAAATCATAAAAAAATATTGTCGCCTTTCTTTGCGAAATTTGAGTTGCATTGTGTTTGTAGTCACTAAAACTACCACCCGGCTTCGTTTTCGGTAGCAGTCTTGAGATACCCTGTATATAAAAGTAAAACTCTTGATTGTTTTCACAAAAAGATGTGATATAAATCATATATTAATCATATTGCTTGTATCTATTGGTTGGATATAATCCAATATTGAGATCCTAATGAATTATTCGAGAATAAGTTCAAGTATAAGTATTAGAGACATATTGAGGTATACTAAAAAAATATAATATCATCTGTATAAATCTTAAAATTGAAATCCTCTATAAATGTAACTACAGCGATCGAGGACACTTGGAAGATGTTATTGATAGGGGAATTTAGTTGATTAATCTAGACTAAAAAGTAAAAGTAATGACAGTTTTAGGGGTTTACCATAAAATTAAAAAAAAACAAATAAACAACCCATACAAAACATTTGTAAATGGTTAAAATATAGTTAGCTAACTTACATAAAAAAAATGACTGCAAATAGAAATTATTGAAAACTATTCTCGCAACAAAACTCCACAATTTCAGAATCATTAATATCATTCATTAGCTCTTGTACTTACGTATGACAAAACTGATAAATTTATCTTTATTAATAAAAGAATCGAGAAAAAATATAATCGGTGTATAGCGAATTACTTCATATAAGAATATAAATATTGCATCTCTTAATAAGTTTATAGATGACAATTTTATGATTTTAAAATGGTACCGTGCATGTAACGGCAAACTAAATTAAAAAAATACTTCATACATATAAATCATCTTCACACTAGGACAAATATGTTATCACTCCAAATATCGACCACCTTGGAGCTCAAAGGGCGTATATGACATTTTGAAATGTCTCTAATTTGAACTTTATAAGTAAGATAGATACTGTTCAAATTTCATTGCGTTCAAAAGTGCTATACGTCCTTTGAACCCTCAGATATCGAATCACAGTTTTGGATGTGTTTATAAAAGCTAGATTGAATTTATTTTAATAGTTAAATTACCCAATTAACTAACTCTAATAAAGTTTACAATTGAAACGTGGTCTCTTATCCGTGTGAGGTAAGGGGAACACTCCAGACATTGACATAGTAATAATGAAACATCATAAACTGAAAATAAATGATAATAGTCATTTGATATTCAAACCAACAATGTAATGCGTACAGAACTTAATGGCAGCGATTTGTTGACTAATAGAATCAACTTATTTTCATTTGCTTTACATTGTGTGGTTTATAAACATATATATATATATACCGGGTATCTCAAGACTGCTACCGAAAACGAAGCCGGGTGGTAGTTTTAGTGGCTACAAACACAATGCAATTAAAAATATCGCCTAGAAACGCGACAATTTTTTTTTATGATTTTTTAAATATCTTCATTTTTTGGGTGGTAAATCCATAGTTTTTGCTAAAATAATAATTTAAACTCTTTTATACCTTAGAGTATTTATAAATAAAAGGGTATATACTATTATTTTAGGAAAAAATATATTTACCACCCAAATATGGCCATAGGAAAAAAATAACAAAAAAAAAAATTGTCGCTTTTTTTTGCAACTTTTTCTGTTGCATTGTGTCTGAAGTCGCTTAAACTACCACCCGGCTTCGTTTTCGGTAGCAGTCTTGATATACCCTGTATATACAGGGCAAGCGACAATTTTTTTTTTGAAATTTTTTTCCTATTGCCATATTTTGGTGGTAAATAATTTTTTTCCTTAAATAATAGTGTATACCCTTTAATTTATAAATACTCTAAGATATAAGAGAGTTTAAATTATTATTTTAGCAAAAACTATGGATTTACCACCAAAAAATGACGATATTTAAAAAATCATAAAAAATAATTGTCACGTTTCTATGCGAAAATTTTAGTTGCATTGTGTTTGTAGCCACTAAAACTACCACCCGGCTTCGTTTTCGGTAGCAGTCTTGAGATACCCGGTATATATATATATATATATATATATATTATTTTTATATCTTTTTATCGACTCAGATTGCACAAAAACTCCCAAAAAGTTATGATTGAGACTTTTTCAATATTACTGGTATGAAATTATTAGTTTTTATTATCCTATCATCAATTCAAGAGCGGTCCCCTCGCACCGTATTAGTAAATTGCAGGCATGTACAACCGACCATATCGCATGGTCTCGTGAATATAGGGCAGTGTGTGAGTGACGTCACCAGTCGACATCGGGGAGTCCCCCGGGGTATTCCCCAGTGAGGCACGCTGTACAGTGGCCGCCGACGCCGTCCGGAGGTGTGGTCTTCATGTTGTAGTGTACCGCGCTTACTAGACCTTCCACTGATAGGTATTCTAAGCTGTCCGCACCTAAATCATTATTACATACATTAGTTTACCACATACTTTTATCGGTTATATTTTAGTAATTAAGCTATAAATGATCAGGGGTCAGCAACTTTTTTGTACAAAAACATCTTCGATCAAATTTATACTAGATTCAGGGTCCAGTAGGGCGATTCACGTAATTTCTTGACGCGCCGATCAAGTTGCGGTGCGGTTACAATTAAGTTTACGTTTTGGTACAAACTGGTATTCTTGTAAATGTTTAGCTGCACGTCAACTGTACGTCAGACGTATGAAATTTGTTTGACATTCCCATATAGTAGAATACACTAAAGCGCTCGCGTGACGCGAACTTAACACGAGCGTATTACGAGAATACGAAAAGGGCTGTTTTAATCGAAACGTAACTGCAACTGCACCGCAACTGAACTTATTTATGTATGTAATTACATAAATCGCCCTACAGAACAAAATGACACGCCAAAAGTGGCCGAGGTTGCTTAAACTTATACATTTATATTTAGAACTACAAGATTTAGCAAAAAATCTTAAAATATAAACAACTTCAGGTTTATTATGTTTTAAAATGTCGTTATACCGTGCCAGTATAAGAAAAAAGTGCACCTTAACCAGGTAATTAAGCCGAATTAAAATCGAATTTATCTATTGATTGTATATTTTTGTACTGACCGACATGTTCGGCGAGTTTGAAGGAGTCCATTTTGTTGGCGATGAGTTCCTCGCGCGTGGGGATGTTGATGCCCATGTAGCACGGGTACTTGAGCGGCGGAGACGCTATCCTTATGTGCACCTATAAGTATGAAAATTAGCATCAACCCAACCTGCATCTATCTGCCCGAATGCCTGTCGTGAAACATGCAAGTATGTAGTATATTGGGTTAATCTCATATTCGATTTAGTTTTAGAGGATACTCCTATACTTCAACCGTCAAAACATAATAATGATATCAGAATCATGCTCTGCAGTTACCATCAGGAGTAGTGTTGGCTTTCATACCAGCATAAAACCACCTTGTGAGTGATATATTATGGTATATGCGTAGATAGCCATGCACGTGCGTGTACTTAAGTATGTATGTATAAGCACGTACTACGTATGCATATATTTGCGTACTCCTGTATGTACGTAGATGTATATATTATAGTTTTGTATGTACAGTCAGCAACATAAGTCGCTGAACACTTCACATTTTTTGATAACCTTTTTATGAATTAAAATTTGTACGTACTTCTCTGTAGTCGTAAAATATAACCAAGTCAAGTCATCTATGCCAAGAAGTGCCATACGATATTGAAAATAATTATTATTTTAGATGATAAGACAATTCCAAATATCGTGACTGTGTAGCGACTTATGTTGCTGACTGTACTTGTAACCAATACCCTTTTCTTCCTCCCATTCTTTTTACTCCCAGCTCTTTTGCTGATTTGATAGGCCGACGACACATCTCTAATAAAAGTGTTTATGATGCTCATGGGCAGTGATCACTTATCATCAGGTGATGAATTTACCCGTTTGTCGGAATTATGCAATAAAAAAACGCACAAGCGAATGTAAGTATGTATGTAGGCCTCTGTTCAGCATTGGACTTCCTGTGGCTGACATAATGATGATGATGATGATGATGATGATGATGATGATGATGATGATGATGATAATGATAATGATAATGATAATGATGGTGGTGGTGATTATGATGATGGTGGTGATAATGATGATGATGATGACGATGATGTATGCATGTACCTCAGCGGCGCCGGCGTCCCGCAGCAGCTTGATGATGGGTCCGATGGTGTTGCCGCGCACGATGGAGTCGTCGATGAGTACGATGCGCTTGCCCCGCACGTTCTCAGACAACGCGCCGAACTTCTTGGCCACGCCCAACTGTCGCAGTCGCGTGGACGGCTGGATGAACGTGCGACCCACGTACCGGTTCTTGCACAGGACTTCCATGAACGGGATGCCCGACTGCGGAACGAAATATAAATAAATAAATACACGCAAAAGTTACATATACACAAAATTTATAGTCCTGCAGGGCTACTTTATAATCCGAAACTTAGTTCGAATGTTCGACATCGGAAGTAACATATAAGTTTTCCAATTCTAAAATCAATACTTTTCTCTATAATACTTATAATTTTCTACGAACTTAGTCTATGGTTGCAACGTACTAAGGAGGATTATAACATTTTGGAATACATAGGCACATTCGTAAAGTTTAACGTATGTCATCCGAATATCGGAACGTTGTTTCGGATCATAAAGTAACACCCCCAACCCCACACTAACATCGAGTCTTGAATCGTAGGTATCAGGATCTACGAAAGACATTTCGGTCTCACAAATACCCAGACCCGGAACAAATACTTGTGGTTCACAATAACATCTGTCTCTGTGCAGGGATCGAACCCGCGGTCTCTTGTTTCACACCTAGCGTCTGCCACTGAGGCCGCATAATTTATAATTTTATACTCGTATAAGTATCACAATTCTGTTTGGTTAGTCATTTTCCACATGGTGATTTAAAACATTGCATGTCGACACTGCTAACTAAATTAACCAATGCCTCACTAAATAAGGTCAGTTTGGTAAATTAGGAAGATCAATAATGCTCACGTTCCAATTCAATTGGATAGCACCAATATTCAATGGCATAATGCCTTAAAAGTCGACAATACTAAAGACTGTGAAATTGAACGCTACACAGGAGCATAAGCTGACATACTTAACAACTTAACAAATATTATTCATAGCGGCATTTATTTCGCTTCATTCAAAGAGATTTCAGAAATTATCCTCAAAAATTCAGTATGTTTTTGTATGTCATTTCGTATTTAAATATTTCTTTAACTTGTTGTGCAGCCCTTGCGCGAGTAACACCTCTGGAATTGCAAACATTTATAGGCTACAGTAACTGTTCACCGTACCGGGCCGTACGCATGTTTGCGTCCTAAGTGCTATAAAAAAGGTTCCTGATATTAGGTATTGATGAAAATAGGTCACCTGACATTTTCATATTTAATTATTTTCTGAACTTGTTATAGAAGCTTCTGGTATTATTGATGAATATATCACCTGTCTAGCGTATCCGTGCGCGGCGGCGGTGCCGGACTCGGGCACGGAGGACACGATGTCCGCGTCCACCGGAGACTCGCGCGCCAACATGCGCCCGCACTGCATGCGCGCCGAGTACACCATCTGACCTGCACGCACACACACATACACGGTAAAAAACATTTAAATTATAAGTTTCCACATATATAATCATCATAATATCATCATCATCATCATCATCTTAGGGAATCTTACAGCTAAATTAAACTATTACAAGTTAAATTACAAGTTTCCACATATATAATCATCATAATATCATCATCATCATCATCTCAGCCACAAATTTGATGATGATGTATGATGAATTCCCAAGCCGTTCTCGGCTTCGGCGACTGTGATATTGGACACAAGAATCTTTAAATTGGACGTTGGTCTTCCGTACTCTGGTGCGCTCTAGTGTGGCTTACGTGCCCATGTTTGTTCGTAAAAATTCGAGTGCATTTTGGACACGTCAACACCCCGCTAACAGTTGCAATTAATGACCACAGGTGGTCGAGCCTTTAGCACCTCATAATACGTACTACACATTATAACCAACATACAATACACTCCTAAACCTGTAGTGTATTTTTTTTTATTGCAATGAATGGCGAAACGAGGTTGTCGTTCGCCTGGTGGTAAGCGATACGACCGCTCATGAACAGTAGCAAAACCAAACACCTTGAATAGCAAAGCAATGCTTGGCATCCTACTGCGCTCGCCATCCTAAGACATA
Organism: Hyles vespertilio; assembly: GCA_009982885.2. Lineage (NCBI taxonomy): Eukaryota > Metazoa > Arthropoda > Insecta > Lepidoptera > Sphingidae > Hyles > Hyles vespertilio. The sequence goes on along the minus strand of WUWR02000150.1, from coordinate 75,872 downwards.
AGATATTAAGTCTCAATATGTCCAGTAGTTACTCCGGCTACATTGTCCTTATAAATAGAAAATGATATTCCTTTGTTTTATAAAGCAAAAGAAAATAACAACATATCGTTATCCGCTGGCGTCAGACGATATTTTAGCTTAGCATTGCTTGATTAAAAAAGGATATGATAAATACGTGCATAGTTCAATACATAACAGTGGAATAAAGTACTGCCTCTATAAGAAGCGCACAAAAACACTTAATTACCTTCGAACATGCTGTCCGCTCTGGCGAAGTACACGTACTCGAAGATACAGAAGGCTTGGTGCTTGCCGTTCGGCCGCTCCACCACGTCCACAGTTCTGATCCCGTGCCGGGACATCTCCACAATTTCACCAGGTAACACTTCACGGACATACCGAGCGCCTAAAGAAAACAAGGAAATTAGTAAACTTCTCGCCCTTATATTAAAATGAACCAGGATTAACGCAATGTGTGCTTGTAAAATTACATACAAATAATCATTCGTAAGTTTGAGACTGGCTATCTACTAAACCTCAACAACATATATATATTTATAAGTATATTTCTAAACCCTTTTACTTTTTAAATCTACATTGTGATTTGACATATTGTATTTAATTGTAACCACGTTTTTCTAACCATCCCACCTAAAATTGTACCCAATTTGAAAAGAAACTGCCTTTTTAGTTTTCAAGGCTTTGGTTCAACCCATATAGGTACAAATACTTTTATGGCTCCGGTAAGTTTCCAACTAAAATGAAGTTCAGGGTAAGCGGTAAAAATACTCATATCGACTCGCTGAAATATAAATTCAGCCAAGCCAATGGGTTGTGACTTAGATTAATCTATAGATATAAATAAAATTGAAGTGTCTGTTTGTAAAGTGAAAATAAAAAAAAAATCCAACTGCATATCGTTATATACACGATACCTAGAACGAAAATGACCTTAGATTTTTTTTGTCTGTCTGTCTGTTTATTAATAATAATAGCTAATCTCTGAAATGGCTGGACCGATTTCGACGGGACTTTTTTTGTCAGGTAGCTGATATAATAAGGAGTAACTTAGGCTACATTTGTTTTAGAAAATTTATTTTATATAAAAAAATAACTTAAAAAAACGAATTAACTTTTTGTTAAATTCCACGCAGACGAAGTCGCTGGTACTAGTATGTCATAAAATCTCACCTATCGAGAGGAAACCGCAAGACTCCGACGATACCACCCACCCTTCGGGCCTGTCGTCCATACCGTTCTTCACACAGCCGTTCATGAGAACTGAAATATTACACTTCACATTATGACAACTTCAATACACAAAGAAATTAAAGAAAATGAATGAAGGTATAAAGTTTATTATAGAGAAAAGAATAAGCAAAATTATTTGCATTCCTACACAGAAACCTATTGTTAGTAGAAGAAAGAAATTGTTTATTACAGAAAATTAACAATGCGTGCAATTTCATACCGATTGTTTAGCATGCTCAAGTTTTTTAAACTGTTAGTTATTGAATGTAATATATCACATCTTTGCAATTTGACTTCACCATGCCTTTACTTTGAATTGGCACTAGAAAACATTTGCAAGATTTTCAAACCAGTACCCAAGTTGACGCTTAATACGATTAAATTCAAAATCAGTTAAAATATAATTCTCAACTTGGAACTTAAACACATTCCTTCTAAAGCATATTATTCCAAAGATGTCAGAAAAACAATCAGTTTTCACTAAAGTTAATGCACACATTTATTTTTGCTTATAAGAACAGATATTTCATGCAAACTCATACTTATTATTAGGCTATCATTCTAGGTTATTCAGTTATTCAGATCTAGCAAAGTTAGGTCAAAGTTTAACACAACGTGCAAGCTAATGAAGACATTAAACAAATGATGGTTAATTGTGATTATCAGTAATCCAACATGGTAGAGCAATGTTATGTACTTGAGCAATGTTATCTACTATAACTTGCTACATATTTCATAGCTAGGTACTAAAGAACCAACATAATTGTTCAGTGTAATTAATTGAACATAGTTTAAAAATATTTTTTAAAATAATCAGTTTCCCAATTTGAAACTATTACCCAAATATTTTTTTAAAAATACCATATCTTTTTATTGTATTTTTTGAATATGGCAAGTACATAACAGTGCGCCGCACAGTTCGATTACCGATGACATATGAAAGACGAGTTACCGGCGGCATGCTGCGCGGACGACTGTTTGTAGACATCTGCAACATTGCCACATAACATCCTGCTTAGTTCACAAAACAATTTTGCATTAAATATTCACCATGGATTATACAATGTATAAGATAGTGTTGCCATACACTACGTAAAAGATTTACCATAGATTATAGAGTGTAGTAAAAAATGTTGCCAAATAACTATAAAATATGAATAAGTATTTGAATAACATTTTTGCTTATTTTATACTTTCTATTACTTACATGCATCCTAGAAAGACATGAAAATGTGAAACAGTGTTTACTTTTACGTAATAAATTATAGAAAGTATGGAAACTCTATAGTATTCCTCAAGAAAATATATTTTATCAATACTGATTATTTAATATTATGCTTGGCGTATGCATTTTGTCGTTCCTCTACTAAAGTGACACCCAAGTACAGATATCAGTATAAAAGTGGATTAATTATTTGAACAGTATAAGTAAAATATTTATGCATTATTTTCGATCACAATTATATAATTAAATGAAATGATTCTTCCAAAATGTTATACCCCAGACATGCTAGATGCATTTATTTTACTTTAAACTATATTAATCACTAAGTTAAAAGTGTAGAGTGAGTTTTCATTATAGAACATTTGAAATCATTATGTAGAGAACAGAAAGAACAGAATACGAAATATTATCATTTATATTCCATTTCTAATAATATTATGATTTAAAACTAATATTTTGGAATAAATAGAAATCACATAATTGACGAGCCATATTTTTAAATACAATAAAAAACACATAGCTTATTATAAACATAGATAACAGACGTAGCATTTCTTACACTGTACATAAAATAAACAATATATTTTAATAAAATTTGAAAAATATGATTTCCTCAAATAGTCTTTTTCCTAGTTTACGAGATTTCAGCTCAGTCCATTTTCTATGTGAAAATAAACTTTTATTATTTAACTGTGGAAATTTGATCCAATCTGTAGAGCCATAAAATATTTAGTATATGCAGAATTTAAAAATATAAACTATTTTTTGTAACAGTTAAACAGTTATATCAAATACTTTCTAAGTGCCCAAAAAAATTGCCGTTTTCGCATCAGTTATTTACAATACGTTCTGAATGATACCAAGAGACAATTTTATGGTATTAATAATAATAATTACATTTATGCCAGCATAATATGGCCAAATATTGTTTTTTTTTTGTGTTGCTGAATATTTAGTATTAGGTACTCACATGATGATCCGAGTGGTAAAATCTTGCCGAGACACAGCGGCCTGTTGCCGTAGGGATCTCTGACGGCGTATATCTTGTCTTTCAGCATTATCACTAGCGAGTAACTTAATGGAGCTAGTCTGGGAAAAGGAAAAAATGTTTTAGGAAAAGAGCCATAAACGGGTTTGATGTTCTTCTAATACAATTTTTGTACACAGTCTTTTTAATAATGTCACACATACACTATAAGAAAGCTGCAAATGATTCATTTTTCTTTCTTAACTTTCTCTAAAAATAATAATGAATCAATATACAGGGTATATCAACACTGCTACCGAAAAAGAAGCCAGGTGGTAGTTTTGGTGACTTCAGACACAAGTAACCAAAAATTTGTGCACAAAAAATGAGAGGATTTTTCGGAGGTGTTTTCCTATCCATTGTTTTTTGGTGGTAAGTATTTTACCTAAAATAGTGTACACAATTGTCACGTTTCTTTGCAAAAAATTAAGTTGCACTGTGTTTGTACTCAGTAATCACTAACACTACCACCCGGCTTTATTTTCGGTAGCAGTCTTGATATACCCTCTTTATACAAAATGATGAAAGTTTACTAATCTCTAAAATATAATAACTACGCAGTAGTAATTTCTGGGGGCACGGCAGTGCCCCCTCCAAGTCGAGCTAAAAAGCGGCATAGCCGTACTATCCTTTTCTCGAAGCAATTCAGACCATTTTCAACTCCCCATAACTTCGTTGTGGTTAAAGCAAGAAGCCTGCATTTTCAGTTACTAATTATGCATTGTGTAAACACGGTATATTTAAAATTTCATTTAATTTGAACCAGTAGTTTAAGAATTATAACTTGTCAAACTTTCGCAATTTTGTCACTCACTGACTGACTGACCGATCATCAAAAGTCTAAGGCACTTCTAGCAGACATAGAACCTTCAAATATAGAATATAATTAGTGTTTAGTGTCTAAAGTAAGGAAAAATTCAAACATTTCATAATTTCTGTCTAGTTTTCTAGATACACCAACTGCGTTAATAACTTTGTAATCTCATATAAATGTATAGGATTACAAAGATACATTTTCAGTTAACGATTCGTTGTACCCGTATATAATGGAACAATAGTTGTAGATTGGTATCTATATATATTATATATGAGGCATAACAGGAGGGGGGTATAAAGAGGGAAAGGGTGTATTCAGCCCATTAAACTGTACAACATTCCTCTAGAAAAACATGACAAAGATAACCTTGCAAATAAATAGACTAAATAGCTCGAAAACAATCACCATGAAAGATAAAACACTAATAATCAAATCCGCTATATTTGTGATAAATTGATACCTACAAAAATAAGAAAAAACTATAAGACAGAGGCTTTAAGAAAAATCGTTATATATTTATTTATTTATTTATATATACTTTATTGTACACCATAAAATAGGAAAATAACAGATTAAATACTTAAAACTAAAGACATGGTAACAATTGGCGCCCTTATCGCTAGCTGCGATCTCTTCCAGGCAACCTTTGGATGGACTGGATTAATATAATAAAGATCTAATGGGGCAGTACAGAGGACGAGATAAAGAAAATTATACTAGATGTACACGTTATATATATTCTAGAAATAAAAAGTACCGAAAAGGAATAAAGTAGGACTCTACAAAAAGACGTGAGATCCCATCAAAAACATCCTGTAAAAAAATTCCAGTAGCATTATGCATAAATTGTACGATACATTATGTTTTCATGCGATGGCCAAGTCGATCTATTTATTTACAACGTAAAGAATTTTTAATATTGATATGATAATAACTTACGTAATAACTTTATACAGAACGTCCCTTAATCAAGGACAAAATAAATTAATCGACTTGGTATTACATGGATCTCACAACTTTTTGCGGTAGAAAAACTGAGCTGCGAGACTTGGAATTTTTTTACAGGATGTTTTTGATGGGATTGTATTTACTTCATAAGGTGGTTGATTCTTGCAGGCCAGTCTGGTCCATTAGTCTCTCCCTCGGGCGGGTTGAGACACAGCGCTTGTGTGATCAGCTCAGAATCTGAATGCGTCGACAAGCCTACTCCTCGCGCTAACACCTGGAAGAGACAACAGAAATGCATTTTATTTTATAATACTTGTGGTAGGTCTTTCATATGTGAGATTCCATCTGTGTAGGTACCAGTAAAATATCTATTTCTCCCCTGAAACAGCAGTGTAAATGCACTGTTGTGTTTCGTATTGAAGGACATTGTAGCCAGAGTAACTACTGGACATATTGAGACTTAAGATCTTTTATCTCAGGTTGGCGAGCGCAGTAGAATTTTGCTACTGTTTATGCGCGGTCGCATGCTCGTCTCGACATACATTGCAACAAAAAACAATGGTTTACCATCTTCCGCAGACTGCTGCAGTTGACGAGCTCTCCGTTGTGCGCGACGGCGAGCGCGCCGTGCGCCGTGTGCACCACGAACGGCTGGCAGTTCACCTCCTCCGACGCCGCTGATGTCGAATACCTGCACAAATACACATCTATTCATTACTATGCTTCATGATGTTTACAAGGCTATAATTATAATAATAATAATTAAAAATAATTAAAAAATAATTAAACATAATTAAAAATAATAATAAAATAGTTTATTGAACTAGGGTAGGTACCACCGCAAAGTCTATTTCTCCCGTGAAACAGCAATGTAAATGCACTGTTGTGTTTCATATTGAAGGACACTGTAGCCAGAGTAACTACTGGACATATTGAGATTTAACACCTTATGTCTTAGGATGGCGAGCGCAAACGAATGCTAAGCATTGCTTTGCAGTTCATATTGTTTAGTTCTCCTACTGACCACGAGCGATCGTATCGCTCATCATGTCAATAGCATGATCCTCTCGCCATTAATTAATTCCAATAGCAGTAAGATGATTATTGATTATTACCTCGTGTGTCCAATACCAAGGTTGCCCTTGAGTTTCTTCATGGCGTCATCGTTGAAGATATTGTTTATAAGGCCCATGCCCTTGTGTGAGTTGAACGTGCGCGCGCTCTTCCCTTCTGACGTCACTATGCCCGCTGACTCTTGCCCTCTGATAACAAAAATCATTGTTAATTAGTTTATGTCGTCTTTCTGATGTGGCTGATAAACTCTATTAATTGAGATGGTTTTGTCTTGTTACACGAAACCCAAAGAGTACATAGGCAACTTAGATATCAACATAGCTTTTATTGTTCAAAACAATCTAGTTTTAAGGAATATTAGTTTTATTTCAATGTGTAAACATTACATAAAAGCACTAGTCGTCAAACATCATCAGTTGTAACACTATTAATCGGTTGTAATACTATGTCATGCACCATTTAATCAAATCTATATATTTTTCTATATTCAGGCCTTAACCATAGAAATACATATTAAGTATGTCAATTTTGTGATATTATTTTATAAATGATATTTCACTTGATAGGTGATAAAGAAAGATATTTATCAGCCTATATACGTCCTACTGCAGGGCACAAGCCTCTTCTACTATCGAGAATACAATTGAAAGATATTATTGGCATTTTGTAAGCCGGAAATCTACCATAGTCCATAGCCTCACACGATTACCAACAACATAAACCATTGTAAAGCAAACAAAACATACATGTAATAATGTACAGTACAAATGCGGACGTAGCTTAGGTTATTTACACATTAATTTAAATTCATAGTAAATTTCGCGATAAGCATTAAACAAACATTGTTATGCTAAACATTGTTCGTTATATTATACCGTGAATTGTACAGCACAGCATTTTTAATGTGCCTATGATTAACAAATGCATATTCTGTAGGCATGTAATGTTTACACTCGCGGTAGTAGTTTTGTTGGCTTAATAGCAGTGTATACCTAATTATGGTGACGTCACTGCGTGTAAAAAGCGTATTTTTTAACCAACTTAAAAAAATGAGGAGGTTCTCAATTCGACTGCAAAACTCGTGAACTGTTTCTGCAGTCTATTGCTAATGGTTGACGATAATTAAAAATAAATAAAAAGTGTTAGGGCCACACTTTTGTCACTCCTGCCTGCCTTAGCATGACTGGGCAGGCTCGTTTGATCGATGTGAATGAATGAGCTTTGCTGTCACGTTTCATTCGGTGAGTAAGATTGCTGGATGTCAATTACTCCTTTCGTTTTCTAGTCATTACCCTTCCCTTCTCCTATTTGATGTGCTGGCAACATATCCATGATCAAAGTGTTTTGGATGTTCATGGTCGGGCCATCAAATCTGATGTTTGGTCGTCCTTTTTAAGTGACTGTCCCGCCCTCACACCCACTAATGCAACTACTATAAGCTAGGATCAACACTTCCGGAGGGAAGTGCATGGAGGTGCAAAGCGACGTTACGAGCAACTTAGAGTCGCTACAACTCCGGAGAGATGTCGCCTCTCTAAGCGTGTTCTACCGCCTGTATCACGGTGAGTGCTCTGAAGAATTGTTCAACTTGATCACCTCCTCTCCATTCCTAACCAGAACCACGCGTGCTGGCTTGCGAAACCATAGCTTGACGGTCCACACCATCCCGGCGCGAACCAAACGGTTCTCGAACTCGTTTTTGTGCCGCACCGTCAGGCTGTGGAATTGTTTGCCGTCTCACGTGTTCCCTCCTTCCTACAATCCTGGGTCCTTCCGCCGTGGTGTGAAGAGCCACCTTAGCAGGCCGGCATAATTGTTTCCATTGGCATGGGACTGCCGTCCGATGCCAATGGATACTCTGCCTGGGCGGCATTGGCACTTACCATCAGGTGCAATGCCGCCACTATGCCAGGCCACAATAAAAAAATAATTAAAAAAATAAAGCGGTTTGTCTAGAAACTGTCCCGCCATCCAGTGTTGTAAAAATGAGCGCTGAGAGTCGAGCGTCGAGCGTTGAGTCGACGCTTTGGAGCGTTTTAGACTCGAGCGTTAAACGCTTGAGCGTTTAAGGCTTGCGAGCGTTGAGAGTTTAGACTTTCATGCTCGAGTTATGCGTTCGAGCGTTCAAGCGTTGTAGTTATTAAATACGGATAGATGAAAAAATTGTGATAAAAAAAAATGTTAGGAGTTGTGGGGGGCGGTAGGTACGGTGAGTATTACTTATCTTTTGACTTTGGTCGAATAAGCTGGCCTTATCTATACATATAAATAAAATTGAAGTGACTGTTTGTAATGTGAAAATAAATAAAAATGTCCAAGTACATATCGTTATATACACGATACCTATAACGAAAATGACCTTAGAATTTTTTTGTCTGTCTGTCTGTCCGTCTGTCTGTCTGTCTGTTTGTTTGTTCCGGCTAATCTCTGAAATGGCTGGACCGATTTTGACGGGGCTTTTTTTGTCAGGTAGCTGATATAATAAGGAGTAACTTAGGCTACATTTGTTGTAGAAAATTTCATTTATTTAAAAAATAACTAAAAGAACTAATTAACTTTTTTGTTAAACTCCACGCGGACGAAGTCGCGGGCACAGCTAGTCATAACTAAAAGAAGGAACAGACTTAGTGACGAAATATACAGGCCAGTATGTGACTTTTCTCATGGTTAAAAAAATTATAGTGTTGCAAAGGTGTGTGATGATTTTAAGTAGGTATTTAATTTAACTTAGTTGCTAAGAAAAATCAGTAGGTAGTCAGGAATTGTACAGCAACTTCAGCTATTTTTTTTATTGCATTGAATGGCGAGACGAGCACGCCGTTCGCCTGATGGTAAGCGATACGACCGCTCATGAACAGTAGCAAAACCAAACAACACCTTGATTTACAAAGCAATGCTTGGCATTCCACTGCGCTCGCCATCCTGAGACACAAGATGTTAAGTCTCAATATGTCCAGTAGTTACTCTGACTACAATGTCCTTCAATCCGAATCACAACAGTGCATTTAAACTGCTGTTTGACGGGAGAAATAGACATTGCGGTGGTACCCACCAAGACAGCCTCTCACATATTAGAGACTGACCACCAGTAAAACACAAAAACCAAAAACAAACAAAAAGCTAAACCACACTTGTAATGTAATTTGGGCCTTATGGCGTAGATCATATGGCATATTGTATACTAATAATAAATATGTAATTATTTTTCTACTATTATAATATAAATATAGTTAGAAATAAAATTGAAATTGCCTTATTTCAATTATACTATCTTTTTTACGGTGGTCGCGGGTTCGAATCCCAGGGCACACCTTTGACTTTTCGGAGTCATGTGTGTATTGATAGTCAATCACCACGCACTAAAACGGTGAAGGAAAACATCGTGAGGAAACCTGCATACCATAGGGATTTATAAAAAATTCTATGGTATGTAAGTCCGCCAACCCGCACTAGGCTAGTGTGGTGGACTATATGACCTAACCACTCTCAATCGAACTCTCGATTGTAGAGTAGGCCCGTGCCCTGCAGTGGGACGTATATGGGCTGATACAGATACAGATCTTTTTTACAGTTTCTCTAACTATGTAATCTAAGCGCGCGCTCAAGCTCGAGCCGAGCGCTCAAGCCACTGCTCGAGCGTCGAGCGCTTCAGTCGAGTCCCGACTTGAGCACGAGCAATCTGCTTGAGCGTCGACTCGAGCGATTAAGCGCCGACTCGAGCTTTTTTACAACACTGCCGCCATCACACCCACCACTGCTACTCCTGTAAGCTAGCATCAACAGTGGCGCGCATTGAAAAGACACCGAGCATTGAAGCTCAGCGAAGTTAACTTGTCTTTAACCAGTATTCAACTGTTTACTGGTCTGCCGGAGCCCGGACCTATGCTAAAAAAATTAGAATGATGATATTGATGGTGATGATAATAATGAAGGTATAAATAAAAGTATGGACTCACCGGTGCTGTAACGCGACTAATCCTAAACATATGACTTGCGGCACGTCCACCTGCGTCGGCCATTCTCCCGTGCTTATTGCGCCGAACACTCCACATTCGTGTGTCAAACCTGAAACCAAACGTATTCTATAAATACAGTAAAAGCTCCTTATTCGCGCTTCCTTCATTCGCGTTTTCACTATTCGCGGATTAAAAAATTGTGACCCCAATTCCTATATTCGCGGCTAGGCATTTCTTTATTCGCGGATCTAATCGGTACATAGTACATGCATATTAGTAAAAATAATTCAAATATGTATCCAACCAAAAATCCTTTGTAAACGGGCCGATAAATGGACTAATAAAAAGTAAAATAGACCTCTTATTACAACAATGTAATAAGTATGTTATTAAATGATATCGCCGCTGCATTGGATCGGCCTTTGACATAAACCGCCTTCGCCGCGGTCGGTGTTTTTGAGAATGAAATCAAGTAGAAATCTATTTTCTCTCGGTGCGGGTTCGATGTTTGTGTGGCCCACAAATATTTCTTTCGGGTCTGGGTGTTTGTGAGACCGAAAAGACTCTCGTAGTTCCTGATACCCACGACACAAGACTCGATCTTAGTGTGGGGTCAGGACTATGTATGTGACTGTTGGGTGTTATTTATTATTTATTTATTTATTTATTTATTTATTTAAAATAAAGAATTTAGACTTAAAAGCGGTTCTAGTTTTAGACAATGCACCAGGTCATCCTCGCGAACTTGAAACTATGCGTCCAAATATAAAAGTGACATTTTTACTACCCAACACGACCGGTTTGCTTCAACCTATGGACCAAGGAATAATCCAGGCTACATTACATTACATTAGACGAACCTTCAAAATAATTTTGGATAATATGGAATGTGATCCTGATATGAATGTTATGGAATGCTGGAAGAAGTTTGACATAGCAAAATGCATCGTAATAAAATTGTGACATTGAAAGAACTGAAGCCATACACATTGAAATCATGCTGGAAAAAACTGTGGCCTGCTCTTACTGCGGAAAATGACGAAAAATCTATGGAAATTCAAACTTTGACTGCTAAAATAGATGAAATTGCGAATGAAATAGGAGGAGATGGGTTCGAACAGATAGAATCAAGTGACATTCAAGAATTGCTTGAATCGCAAGATGAATATTTGACTGAAACCGACTTGGAGGAAATGTTAAATGCACAGCCCACAGAAGAAGAGGCTTCAACAAACACTGGAAATGTGACATTTAATCTGAAAAATCTTAGTGAAGGTTTAATAATGGCAAATGAGCTTTGAGATTTCTTTATGAAAATTGATCCGTCTATGGAACGAGGTCTTATTTTTAAGAGGCAAATTGTTAATGCCACTGCTGAATATCAGTTTGAACTGAAAGAGCTTTTAAAAACTGCCAAGCAAGAAAAAAATACAAAATTCTGTAAACCGTTGCCTAAGCCTGAAGATAATAATCAATAAGTATGGTCAAAAACTTCAATTAAATTGTTTTTTTTTTTATGTTGTTTTTTTTTTATTTTGTCACCAAGGAACGTATCTCCTATAATCCCATACAAAATACCATTCCATATACACGGTTTCTGTATTCGCGGCATATTTACGGAACCTATACTCCGCGAATAAAGAGCTTTTACTGTACACCGAAAGGAATATGTATATTATTCATATTGTAGTGCTGTTGAGAATAACACTGTGTATAAGGGACGGTCTCCGAGTCATCGAGAAAAACTTTTTGTGGTCCATAAATATTTCATCGTCATTTCTTAAGGTTAAATATAACCGCTCTAAGTTCTTTGATTGCCTAATACAAACGAATTATAAACTATTTTCTATAGCATTTTTTCACATCATTTGACCTTGGAACCCTACCCCGGGAATCGACCCAAAACTACACAATACACGCCCATAATCCTATCCACTAAACCAACCAATCCTCACTTATCAAACATTTTTCTTGACACTCAAGTGTTATATCAACACGAATGTATCGATATTTTTTTGGCACATTGACCTCATTAATACAGTTAATACAATAGGCGCAGGCACAGCTCTCGTGCTCCTTATCTCTCTATCTGCTGAGTGACCTCCGATAAGTATTATATAAATCCACTGGAAGTCATACAATCATCTCTGTGAAGGATCTTATACTTCTTGACTATCGTACTAATATTAAAGCGAATGTTTGTTTGTTATTTTTCCACCCCCAAAGGGCATCATCACATCTCATGTTTCAGAATGGCGAGCGCAGGGGAATGCCAAACATTGCTTTTATAGTTCATGTTGTGGTTTAGTTTTGCTACTGTCCATGAGCGGCATTTATATTGTACTTCTGTGGGCTCTAGTGTTAACTATGCTGCGATTCACTAAATTCGTGTTTTTTTTTTTTATTGCAATGAATGACGAGACGAGCAAGCCGTTCGCCTGATGGTAAGCGATACGACCGCTCATAAACAGTAGCAACATTCCACTGCGCTCGTCATCCTGAGACATAAGATGTTAAGTCTCAATATGTCCAGTAGTTACTCTGGCTACAATGTCCTTCAATCCGAAACACAACAATGCAAGTCAATGCAAGTTGGTGGACAAGATGGTCGATGCGATTCGAACTATTAACGATGATATCCAACATATATGTACTTGGAGTAAATCCTATGGACTGAAGGTGAATCCGTCGAAAACTCAAGTGATTGTTGTCGGTAGCCCCAGGATGATATCGAGACTTGATTGGACCCAACTTCCATCCGTTTACTGTGACGGTGTTACTGTCCCATATAGCGATACCGTAAAAAACCTTGGCCTATACATAGACAAGTCTTTCACCTGGGGTCCGCAGATTCGGGAGCTAAGCCGTAAGGTTTTCGCCTCCGCTGGGTCCTTGCGAAGGTTACAAAATTTTCTACCCATTACCACGAAGATTTCCCTTGCACAAACTCTCCTACTCCCCATCCTTGATTATGCCGATGTCAGCTATCTCGATCTCACCGAGGACCAACTTAATAAACTTGAGCGTATTCAAAATTTCTGTATTAGATTTATATTTGGTATACGCAAATATGATCACGTTTCTGAGTTTCGAGCTAAGCTCAAGTGGTTGCCCATACGACTTCGTCGGAATGCTCATATTCTATCTCTTCTGTACAATATCTTATTTAATCCTCTCACCCCTTCATATCTCAAAGAACGTTTTGTATTTCTTCATAAATCTCATTCTAAGTCCTTGAGGTCATCGGAGAATCTGAAACTGAGAATGCCGTTGCACACTACAACTTTCACAGATAAGTCGTTTGCAGTCCAAGCTGTACGACTGTGGAACGAGTTACCAACTATAGTAAGGCAGGCTCAAACACTGGTATCGTTTAAAAAATGGTGAAAGACTACTATCTCTCTCACTAAATCTACAGACCGAGAAGTATAGTTTCTACATATAGAAAATAAGCCTACAGGCAATTTATAGTATTTATAAGTGTTTATGCATAATCATAGTTGTATATGTGTATGTATGTGTGTGTGTATGTATGTATGTATGTATGTATGTGTATATGTGTGTATATATATATGAATATATATTATATATAATATTAATTATAAATAATTCGTCTATAATTCTTATTTTACTGGAGCTTGTTTCCTTTATTTCCTAGACTGCCCCTCTCTTCTTCTCCTTATCTCGTATCCATCCAAAGGTTGTCTGTAAGAAATCGCCTAGAGCGATAAGACCGCCTTCTGTACTTTTTATTTTATATTATATGTTAATGTTGTCCTCTTTATGTGCAGTTAAGAATAAATAAATAAATAAATAAATAAACAATGCATTTACGCAGTGTTGTTTCACGGGAGAAATAGACATTGCGGTGGTACCTATCCAGATGGCCTCTCACATATGAGAGACCTACCACCAGTAATATGAGACATTTCTCAACCAACCATCCGAAACGGTCCAACTTTTTTGATGACAGAATAATAATATCATCAAACAGTCACATACATAGTCCTAAAATATGAGAGAATTCGGTCTCACAAACACCCAGACTCGAAAGAAATATGTGTGGGCCTCACCAACATTCGAAATGTCGAACCCGCGGCCTGTCCTTCACAGATGGCGTCTAACCAACTACGCCATGGAGGCTGTCGTTGAAGGAACATACGCTCGATCCGAAAAGCTACAAATCTATACAAAATGTAAGCTCGTGATAGCGCCCCACATAAAATTAGTTTCCGTAATAAAAAGTTTAAGTGCGTATCGGTCCGGTTACAAGCGGACTACTTAATAGACTACCGGCGCGTGATAATGTTTCGCACGTGCAATTCAATCAATTGAAGTTACTATACCGAGTCAATATAAAAACTTCTTCCTGTATAATTTAGGAAATAATGACGGAAAATTATATTATTCATTGTCATTCATATTCATCATCATCAGCCTATTCGCGTCCACTGCTGGATATAGGCCTCTCCCATGCCACGCCACTGGGCTCGATCTTCAGCCCAACGTCTCCAACCGCTACCAGCCATCTTTCGGATGTCATCGCTCCACCACGTTGGAGGGTGTCCAAGTTCCAACATTACGCTTGTCAAGACGCGGTCTCCACTCGAGAACACGTCTAGCCCAACGGTTGTCGGTTCTCCGACAAATGTGACACTGCCACTTTAACTTTTGACAGCCTCCGTAGCGCAGTTGGTTAGACGCCACCTGTGAAACGAGAGGCCGCGGGTTCGATCCCCGCACCGAGAGAAATTTTTGTGCGGCCCACAAATATTTCTTCCGGGTCTGGGTGTTTGTGAGACCGAAAAGTCTCTCGTAGTTCCTGATACCCACGACACAAGACTCGATCTTAGTGTGGGATCAGGACTATGTATGTGACTGTTGGGTGTATTTATTTATTTATTTTATTCATTAACTTGCTGATCCGCTGGGCTATGTCGGACACCTTGGTTCTCTGTCGGATAACCTTATTCCTGATTCTATCCTTCAGGGCAACACCGAGCATAACCCGCTCCATTGCTCGTTTTAAAATGTCTTTAAATTCACATTAAATACATTCACATTAAATATTTTTAAATACGTTCAACGGCTTTGCACTGCACGCTTCTACAGTACCTTTGTATATGTACGTTTTAAAAAATGTAGTCATGGATAGATTCCACTAACTGAGATTTATTATTTGTTGCGATCTATAGCATTATTATATTTTGCACCCACATTTTTTTGGTCAGTTCTTAAGCTTCCTAGCGCGAAGTTAAATAACCTTACAAACTTCGTCAAAATATTAACTTTCAATTACAAAAACATTTTTCACATCCAAATGGAGGCTCCAGCGACTAAAGCGTTCGTACTCTTCATCTTTATTATAAAAAATCAAATTATATCATGACATGTACTAAGTAGTCTAAATTAATAAATTGTATAAGCTTTTTAGTTTCAGAGATTTTCAGCCAACAGGAAAATTAAGTCATTAACTCGCGGAGGTAATGGTATTATTACATTATGCTTTTGTGCGATTCCCACTTATAAATAACTAGCAAGTGAAACAAATCAACTTACAATAATCTGTATACATCGCAATTCGTTCTGAAGTAAATCAATGCGATAATTAGTCAAATTAAGAATAAATTAACGATGCTATTTTGTTTTTAATTGGGTTTGTAAGTCGTATCATGAATCTAAATGTAGTACCAGGGCGCTAGGAAGCGTGAGAACCTGAGTTAATTTCCTTCTTTGGGCATTGCCTTTCATTAGTTAGTCGGTGTTTTCATTTCTTTGGGCACGAGAAATCTCGCCTCGGGAATTCTCGGAAAATTTACACTTAGGCGAGGCGGGAAAAAAAGCTTAATGCCTTGAGAACTCGAGAAATCGATTCCATGTCCTAGATACTAACAAATCCTAGTTTGTAACTCCACATCAATTATCATGATCATCATCATTTCAGCCACGGGAAGTCCTCTGCTGAACATAGGCGTCTCCCAAGGATCTCCACATCGATCTGTTGCAAGGGGCCTGCATCCAGCGACTTCCTGCAACCTTAGCCAGGTCGTCCGTCCACCTTGTAGGCGGGAGTCCGACGGGTCACTGCTTCTCACATCAGTTTTGCTAATTATTTCTGGCGATATACTCGACATATACACCTTGGCATGGATACCAGCTTATTAATCTGAAAAATTGGTAACACCTCTTCGTAGGCTATACCGACGTGAAATTATGTTCAATACAAATACATAATCTTCTCTTCTCTAATATTACTCTCTTATCTTATACACAGAAGGGTATTATAGCCTCTTATCTAGACGATATCCCTTTAAAATTGGTCATATTTTGTACTCAATTTCACAACCTTGACACAGAACTCCGGAGCTCGCGATTTTGGCTCAACACGCGTCCACGTGGCTCGATTAGTAAAATTAGCATCAGTTTATAATTTAAACATAATTAATAAACCTAAAGATTCTTTTGTTCCGAGTGTATCATAAGTCGCGACCTTAGATTATATACTCGTCTAGATTGAGCAATGTCAACAAACGATGCGCTAAAAGTGTCCTCACTTTCGTTGATATGTGTGAGTACCGGTCGTGTAATTATTGTAATCCAACTGTCAAGGTGTGTGTGTTTAGGGATGCCTACTCCAGATTATTAACTTAACTTTTTCCCATTATTTGATATACAAAATAGGTTAAATCAAATATTTTTTCTTTATTTAAAGTAATCATACTATTAATTATATTTATAACGCATTTTAGTAAAAACAATAAAGATCTAAACCCATCTCCTAGTGTTTGTTTCCGAATAGAATTAACTCTTTGGATTTATTGCCTGGGCTGTTACTTGATTTCTGTATTTATGTAAAATATAAATCATCATAAGTAAAATGTTCGGAACACACAACTGAAGTCATGTGAGGCTACGAATGGTCTTCTTTTCGTTTCCGCTGTGTAATGTCTCTCCAGCAATTTGCTAGTACGGAATCCGTAGTCTAAAAATATTATTAGGACCTTGAATAAGTTCTCGCTGTTTCTTCAAAGATGACAATAGCAGTACCCCGTTTGTGAAATTTTGAATGGTAATACACATGCAAGGCAAAGAATTAATAAAATTACTATGAAGTGCATGTCGTCGTGGGTTTCATTAATATCGTGTAGGTAAGTATTATTTACTCATTAAATAAATAATGCCATTCTTCTTGTTGTTATTCTGATCGAAATATTATGTAATGATATTTGTGTTTTATAGTTTCTCCCATAGTTTCAACAAATCTTCCTAGTAATAAATTGACAACACTGGCCAATGAAACTCATCTTCAAAATAATGAATTAATAGTTCATGTTTTCTTCAAATAATAGTGGTTTAACAATAATGTTACCGATAAAAAGTGATATTGGTATTATTATACAGTTTTCCCACACAATTGCGATACAATTCGACAGCACAAACCGGCATAATTAATTATTTTTCGGGAGCACGTTATCCATATGTAGTTCAAATGACACTGACGTACGTGAGAAGCGAGTCTACCAAATTTGGTAGACTTTTTTTGAGCCGTGCGGTGAGGTGTGATGTGTCATCTAGACGAGTATATAATCTAAGGTCGCGACCATGACCGCCGCAACAGTGAGCACACCACTCGAATGATACACATGATTTAGCTTATTTAAAATTTAGAAATATACTAGCTTCCCAACCCATCTTCGCCTGGGTGCAGATGTCCACTCCACACTAGATAAATCTTATTTTATTTTATATTTTAGTCTATATATTTTACATGTTATTCTTCTTACAAATTCGGACACCCTGTTTATGTATTATGTTATACATATAAACCGTCCTCTTGAATCACTCTATGTATTTAAAAAAACGCATAAAAATCCGTTGCGTGGTTTTAAACATCTAAGCATACAAAGGAACAGAGACGGGAAGTGACTATGGTTTATACTATGTTAGTAATACAACAGTTACATGTGACGAATCTATAATATACGCTTTAATTTGGAACTGTGTTTGGAACTGATCCCATTACGAGCCCATGGGATCAGTTCATCATATTTGTATATTTTTATTCAATAGGAAAATTTCCTCTGCCTATACCCCTGCCTCAAAGGCATGAATGTATGTACGAGTATATAAACAGAAAATATGGTAAGGCTGAGGTACATCTGTATATTATGAAGGCATATGGCCGGTTAAGGATACATATATTTGATAATTTGTAACAAATATTTGTCTAGCAGTAATCGGTCTTTCAACAATTATTTTGTAAAAAAAATTTGAGCAGTGTCTGTTGTACTTATGGTCAAAATTCTATAACATAAATAATATGAAATGGACATCCTTGTGTGCCGATTGAAATAGGAAGCGGCCATACATTTCCTTTAATATAAACTTCGCATTGTTAATTTATGAATAACTGATGACCATAATCTAGACACAGACAAATCTCAATATGTTAAAAACAGCAAAAATCTAATTGGTGACAAAGATGCTCAATTTAGTTTAACCTCTTCGTTGACATTAGATATATTGTAACAAAACGATAAACTATTCATATTCGTTATGCAATAGTTTTTACGCTTAAGATGCTCGATTCCGGCTAAATTTAATAAATAATCGATGGTTATATAAGAACCGATCCTGAAAACAAAGCAATCAAAACGTAGGCGGATCAAATGCAGGCAAAAGTGGAAATTTGTATGAATAGAAGAACATCATCCATCAGCTGTTCACATAATTCTGACCTTGACATGTTCATAACACCATCATTACATGTTATTTTTTTTATTATTTTTGTACACCAATGAATCTTATCAAAACAATTTAAATTACATTAGAGTACAAATGGCGGCCGTGCCGTTCAAGGCAATCTTTTACCATTGGAGATAAGAGAAGAAAAAAGAGAGGGTAGTTTATAGTATACAATTAAATATACTTATTATTTAAATAAGCAAATCATACACTAAGATCGAGTCTGTGTCATGGCTATCAACGCTAGACTTTTCGGTCTCACAAGCTCCCAGACCCGAAAGAAATATTTGTGGGCCGCACAAATATTTTTCTCAGTGCGAAAATCGAACCCGCGGCCTCTCCTTTAACCGGCGTCTAACCGACTGCGTCACGGAAGATATTAAATATACATTGATGTTACATTGTAATGAGCAAAGATTATTACTCAACATTCTAAATCCATATACTAATAAGTTCAAATAAACATTTATGTATTAATATGTCAAAGCTTTTAGATTACAAGTATAAATGCTTGATGTTTATATTTTGAAAACATATCTCAAACTATGTGTTAAATATTTTTTTAAATCTTATTTTTAGTTCCGAAATTCGCCACACACCAATAAAGCTTCGATGAGTTATAGTTAAATATTATTCTTATTTTGATTTAAAGGTCACCAGATTGAAAAATTGGCCACCCACCTGTCTCCACAGCGCCCCTGCCGTGTCTCCTACTTCTAACTTTGACCTCTCCGTCTGTGCTAGCCTGGTTATGTGCGTCTATCCGTAGCCTTTGCATGCTGTCTGTGCTGCTCCCGACCGCATCGCTCTGACATGGAGATGGTCCTGCGGGACCATCCATAGTATATCTGGAAATATACAATATTTAATTAGTAATAGGTTGGACTGAAACAGCAGTTCATGTTGGGTAATGGTATTTCGCCAATGCATTCTGTATTAAAATTTTGGATAAACGACCTATAATTCGAATAAATTAAACCATCACTGTTCAGGAATATCGTATGTAGAACACAAATGTTTAAAAAATCGCTTAATCCCTTTTTACCAACTATCAGAGCCTATTTTAATAGTCACATCATATCATCAAATAAGAATTGTATTTTTTGTATATATAAAAAAATAATATGTACCATACCGCAAACTGCCTCATTAAATATTGTTGTTGCTAGTACATGTGAGCATTAAATATTGTTATATCTAAGAATTTATGCAACTCAATTAACAAATTAAGTACATTGTAATTCCGATAAACTTAATTTCTCTAACCTAACAGATAAAACAGGACATACCTCGACATAAATATCCCGTGTTCACTCAATTTAACTCACAACAAAAACAAAGTCAACGACATCAAACTTAGCGCGAAAATATTTTAAAAGAATATCAGATGCCCGCGAGAAAACGTCCGACTGGAGGTTAAACAAAAACTAAGCACTATCCACGGACTCTTAACATTATATTGAGTGTTGTACAAATAAGTTTTAATGCCAATAACACTACAATTGCTTGATAAAGGAACAAAACATTTATTTGACCGCCTCGCTAAAGCGTTGCCACAACTCAACAAGTGAAAAATAAAACTCGTTTCAAATGTTTATAAACATCGGCAATGGTGAGATACGAGAGGCGTCAAGTTTATGAATGCTCCAATTTCGGGAATGCTGATCTAACACTCGGGTTTTATGAATGAATTCAATCAACTGCGTATTGGTCTTTAATGGGAGTCTGACGTCATATCTACGATCATAAATCAGAACGCAATGACGTATTATTTTGTCGTTAATTCAAGAAAGTATATGCTATTTTATTCTAAGAATTTACAAAAGGGAAATATACATTTAAAATATATTTTTTTTAAACTAAACTCTAATTTTAAATATTAAGTATTATTTCTTGTTTAAACTTGCAATTTAAGCCATTCATTCTTAAAGATCAAAACAATAAAATAATCAACGTCATTAATAATATCATTTAACATCTAACCATAAATTGCACAAGCATGCAACAACTCATTAAGAAATTACACCACAATAAGTATTCTGAGGAAAGATACCTTTGCACTAGTTCATTCGAAAGTTGCTGGCATTTATGCAATTGAAATAATCATAACAAAATATATTAAAAAAAAGAAATCAGCCCTGTCTACTAGAAGGATATGGAAATCCTTGGAGGAAGCCTATACTTAACACTCAACAGTGATCTAATTGTCACCGAGGATGATCACGATGACAAAAAAATAACCGAACAGTCTTTAATTATTTGGCTATCGTACACGTCTATTACTGCCGCCAAACAGCAGTGTAAATGCACTTGTGTTTCGATTTGAAGGACATTGTAGCCAGAGTAACTACTGGACATATTGAGACTACATCTTAGGTCTCAGCATGGCGAACGCGGTGGAATGCCAAACATTGCTTTGTAATTCGATGTTTTTTTGGTTTTGCTACTGTTCATGAGCGGTCGCATCGCTTACCATCAGGCGAACGGCATGCTGGTCTCGCTATTCATTGCAATAAAAAAGCAATATCATTTGTATGGGATCTAGAAGAGCCATTTCGCTTCAAATTCTTAAAATTAATTTATATGTATGCAACGAACTTTTATACTTAAAAAAATAATTATTATTAAATTAAAGAATCCCTAAATAAGATAGGAAACATTGAAGTAGGTACAACTGATCAGTAGTCGAAGAAAACTATGAGAAATCAAAATTCAATACATATTGTTACATTTCTTGTAAACATGTTTTTCAATTGAAACAAACCTACAATATTCATATATCATGAAAAATATTATTGTCAACTAAGTAAAAGTTTGTTGTGAAACAATAGTGATGTCAAAAAACAAGTACATTACGCGAGATGTTTGACGTCATCACACCATTCCGATAAATTGATTTGGGCCAAGAGTGTTGCTGCGCTATTATCGGCAGTACATATCGCTTATTTTGCTTAAAATAATACATTTTATTATTAGTCGTGTTAGAATATGTACTCAGAGATTGTTGAAAATTTGTCTTCTGTAGGTAAAGTTAATTTAATAACAAATAAATTGTTTTTTATAGCTATATTTGGCCTTGTAGGAGTTTCCAAATCGTATAAATACAACAATTTACAATTTTAGGAAGTTTTACCATATATTTTCGTCGGATATACCACAGAGCCTAAAGACTAAAGTGTTCAACCAGTGCGTCCTCCCTGTAATGACGTACGGAGCCGAGGCGTGGACACTGACTGTGGAGCTAATCCACAAGTTAAAGGTCGCTCAACGTGCTATGGATAGAGCTAGAGTCTCTCTGAAGGACAAAATTCGAAACGAAGTGATCCGTCAGAGAACCAAGGTAACCGACATAGCTCTGAAAGTTAGTAGGTTGAAGTGGCAATGGGCTGGCCACATATGTCGCAGAACGGATAACCGCTGGAGTAAGCGTGTTCTGGAGTGGAGACCGCGTCTTGGCAAACGTAGCGTGGGACGTCCTCTGGCCAGATGGCGGGATGACTTGCAGAAGAGGGCCGGCAAGAACTGGATGCATAAAGCTACAGACCGGGCTCTGTGGTGTACCTTGGGAGAGGCCTATGTCCAGCAGTGGACTGCAATGGGCTGATGATTATGATGATGATGATGATAAATACAACCGTTTATTTTAGTATTAACATTATAATTTATACATCTATGTTTTAAAATATTTGCTTCAAATCGGATTAATCAAACATTGATGTATTTTAGGCACGGTATAACAACAGTATTTTATTAGGTATCTATATCAATCCATAAACGCCCTACTGCAGAGTACGGGCCTCTTCTATCATGGAGAACAATTCAGGAGGGTTTGGCCATAGGACAATAATACCACACTTCATTACATTCATTGGCATTAAGCTTAAACAGCAATTGTATGATTATTTTATTTACTATTATCTAGTTGAAATAATGAACATTCTAATGAGAGCAATGCAAAATCAGCAATAACATTGTCACAATCCGCCTGTTGTCGAGACTAATACGAAATGTGTTTATGCTGTAAAACAATAAAAGGCGAGTGCCCAAAAATTTACTAAAAGCGTACATATGTCAGCATCAATATTAAAAAAGAGGACAATAGTTTTTCCTCGACGTTTTTGGCATCTAAGTGCTATTCCTTTGACTTCAAAGTTTTAGATCTTACACGCTACGCATTGACATCTAAACTATACAAAGACCTTGAATTTCGTCACAACTCCGTATACGTCATTCTTGAATACACAAGTGCGAATATATAACGGAGGACAAACACTAGTCTAAGGCTTAGGAACACGCGTGATAGATATTCATGCACTTTAAAAGTATGTGTTAATATGAAACTTAAAAGGAATATACATTTTATAAGCGCTGCAAATGAATTAACTCAATTGATCGCAATGAACTCTTACAAAACTTGGATAAATATATGGGGCGCATTGCTCCTCGACAAAGAGAATGGTTTAGGAGGTTTTGAGCCTCGTCAGCGTAGTTGGGTCGTACACATACGCATGTTCGGAATGCATATTATCTTCAAATTTCTGGATTGATTCTCTGACTTAATTTTGGTAAATGACTTACAAGTATTACTATTAAGACATATACCAAATAATGAATTATCTTCAGTAATGATTAATATAACAACAAAAATTTCCTCAAATGTCCCCTTCTGTGGACTGTTCGTAAACGCACTTGGCACATTTTGATAGATATTTCTCATACTTGATATGATATTTAAGTTATATTAAATATCATTAGTATATATACTGACTATTAAAATTTTACTGTAAATTAATATATGTTAAAGTGACTCCACAAAATTTCAATAAACGGTTGGTTACACGGTACTGCGACTTTTCTGTGGACCTTAAATTCAACCGACTAAATTGGCCTGAATAAATACTATTTTACAAAACAAAAAATTAAACTGGCCACACTGACGGGTGGCATCGGTCACGTTGGATTTAATGACTGAGCCCAGCGTAGGTTGTTCATTAAGATATTGAGATCTTTAATAGTGTTATTGTCAAAGATCGGTGCTTCTTTTCTGTTCCTTGTGTACTTGAGTCAAATAATTATTAGTTTTATTAATTCACATGCTGCCGAAATAGCTTAAGGGTAGTAGTTGTGGAATAAATTTACCTACTTGGCTATCCTCAAAACTACGTTAGCATTGCTAATTTTTTTTAAAGAATGTCCTTTCTGTGGACATCTTTTCTATGGATTTATAAGTCCAACGAAAGACAAAGTCTACAGAAAAAATTAAGTAATAATGATTTAACAAGTAAAGCAGTATTTTGCTTGCCTGTAAACGTAGACGTGAAGTGCTGTGGGCTCGATAGTAATGTATTTAGCTTATAATAATATTAAATTATTACTCAGTATCGGAATAAAACCATGTTCCATATGATAGCGAATTATGTGATGTCCGTTCATTATTCTTTAACTTTAGTGATTCAGATAACTCAATTGCACCATCGAAAAAACAAAAAATAAATTCAGCGATGGAGACACTTGCTTTGTAACTATTTTTGATATGTTTGTTCTTTTGTGTAAACACAAGACCCATCTGTGCTCGAAAAAAATTTATTATAATTTCATTTTTTAGCCTAATCGAGGTAACGATCTTGTTTTATGTTTTAATTTTAATATTCTGATAATATCATATTAAATGAGACTGATTTTGTAAAAATCCCGACCATGTTTTT
Organism: Hyles vespertilio; assembly: GCA_009982885.2. Classification (NCBI taxonomy): domain Eukaryota; kingdom Metazoa; phylum Arthropoda; class Insecta; order Lepidoptera; family Sphingidae; genus Hyles; species Hyles vespertilio. The sequence goes on along the minus strand of WUWR02000150.1, from coordinate 51,124 downwards.
TTTATACAATTTTTCGCCTCGTTTTGTGTATGACCCAGTTGCACTACAGTACGCCGTACGGTTACAAAGCTGAGGTCTCAGGTTTGTATCCAATCCAGAGTGATATTGGATTTTTCTATTTCAGCCCCAAGTTAGGAATTTGTGCCCGATATGACTATAAGCTCGCCCCCCTATGATATCGCGGGACAGAACATACAAGGCGAAATGTGGGAGGCCTAACACCTCTGCCTACCCCTTCTGGGATGAAAGTTTATGTATGTGTGTGCATTATTTACCGAATTATTGGACCGAAGTAGCTGTAGCCCAAAATATGTACCGAAGATTACAGAAAGTCGCTGAATAAATGCAACATGCATAATCGAGATCGCTGTTAAAAGGGTTAAATAAACCTATGTCAGAGGACTTTCTTTGGTCGAAGATGGCGATCTAGAATTTAATTACAAGTGTTAATTATTAGAAGCGGCCTATCAGAAAGGCATTTAAGCGCCTTCGCTTCGCTTTCATGTGCGTTTGCCAAATCTGGTAAGGTGCGGTGCTCAGTCAAAGTCGGACTGTGGCGCCCCGGAGCAGGATATGTCACAAATACTGAAGTGTCCACCATGCTCTACCATCTGCACAAGACGCCATCGAGGCTACAGACGCCGCCGTGAGCGGCCTACTGGGCCGGGAGAGTGAAGATATAGACGAGCGTGCCGTTCACGTGATGATAAGCAATACGACCGCTCATGGGCAGTGGCAAAACCAAACAACACCTTGAATTACAAAGCAATGCTTGGAATTTCACTGCGCTCGCCATCCTGAGACATAAGATGTTAAGTCTCAATATATCCAGTAGTTATTCTGGCTACAATGTCCTTCAATCCGAAACACAACAGTGCATTTAAACTGTTGTTTGGCGGGAGAAATAGACTTGCGGTAGTACCTGCCCAGACGGTCTCTCACATATGAGACAGGGGCGTGCACTCCTTGTAGGCAGAAATGCAGTGCTTTACTTGCCATTTACAGATATTTTATTATAACGTTCGTACGTTTTAGATGACTTTATTTTATAGTAAATAAATGAATAAACAAAATATAATAACTTACAAACGCCTAATATTTTATAAATAGCACCTATTTGCAATCACGCAAACATTATGGTTGCCACGCGAAAAGCAAGAGGCGCTGCAAAGCAAATTAATGTACCTAATCAACCAAGTAATGCCGCCGCGTCCCACATTACATTTGTTTGCATGTGTGTAGTAATTTTGGTGTCCGTGCACAGTCGCAAACGCACACACCCATGAATATTGAAAGCCGCGACTCCTGCGGCAGGCCTCGGGAGTTCGGCAGTTGTCGGGAGAATCGTAAATGTTCGTTGCCTATAATCCGAGTAAAATTAATAGGCTGGAATCTAATAAATCACCTATGCACATTATGCATTTTTGGTTAGTAAGGTTTTATTTGTTTAAATAGAAATGTTTTGTGTTTCGCGGGGGCCATTTTGCTTTTTTTATGAGTTTTTGCATTGTTTACTATTTTATACTAGTATGTTTGTAAAAAAAATAGATTTCTTAACGGATTTTTCATTTTAACATTTAAAAGTGTGTACATTTAACAGTTCATTACTAAGGTTCGATATTAATTGTAGTCATTTGCTTTTACTAGTGTGTTTGTTTATTTTTTTAATGTTATTTGATTGCGAGGTTTGTGTTGAAAATGTATGTTTATCAAATGAATGAATGAGGTGGCCGGAATCTTGCGTTTATTTACATCGGGATAGGTATCGTAATCTCAACTAACCGGAACCTTGAATATGTGAAAATTGAAAGCTGACTAGGTGAGTTTTTTTTTATTTTACTTATTAGAATTTCTTCCGCCGCGACGATCGATCGGTGTTTTGTCTGCGTTGCCGTAGAAGATGGGCATGAATAGTAGTACATCTAAGACTTGTTATGTTGGCATGGTTTCCGACTTAGAGATCCGTCGCGTGGCTATGGCTATGCTAAAAAACTATAAAAGAAAAAGTTTTTGTGACCGAGTACTCCGCCGCATACCCAGTGTCATAATCCTGTGCACGCCGCTGATATGAGAGACCTACTACCAGTAAGTATTATAATAGAGGCATTGACTCGAACGAAGAAGTTTTCAAGTAGGAAACATTAAGTGCCTAACAAAATAATGGGGTCAATACTGTCAGTCTGTGCACTCAGTTAAAAATAATTAATAACAATTAAATGGAATGCACGCCCAACTAGGCTTCCCAGATGCGGTTAAAATGAACGAGATTTGGTATTAAGTGTCGTATTAATATCGCTTGGAATTTAGAATTTGATCATTGATTCATAAGCTGCAAAATATTTAGAAAAAGAACATTATAATGAGACCTGCGCTTTTTAATGTGGAGTTTAGATGTCTCTGGATCTTTGAATTTTAAGTTACGCTCATTCAATATGATAGTAATAGAAAACGCTCATTCATTAAAACTTGACCCCTATTTAATGAGCAAATATTAAGAAATTTCCCCGGAAATAATAATTATACATAAACAACTAAGTATAGATACGGCATACTGAACACATAAATAATAATTATTAGTATTATTTCATGCTTATATTATACCTAATTAGAATCTCTATTGTAATTTGAGTGTAAAATTTAAGTATGTAAGTAATTGAATCGCAATTTCAATATTCCCAATCGTAGTTGCTGCCAAATCGTATGATGCATCCGGCGCGTAACATAATTCATAAATAAATCACAAAATCAAAATTCAACAAGGAAATTTTTGTTATTTTACAATACAAAAACAGATCTTGCAATTCAAACATCTCACAGTGGACCACAACAGCCTCTTATCGCAGTGGGGCATTAAGATCGCGAAAACAAAATGGGCACCCATGACGAAACTATCTAGAAAAATGTACACAAGATTGGTGCGGATGATAGTGCAAATGTAAACACAGCAATAACACACCGTTATGTCGTCATACCAAGCCGTAGGGGGTCAGTTATCAGTCGACAGGGGTAGAGGGTCGTGACACCACTTCTGAGTACATTTCCACAAAGGGTCGTGCATAAACAACTGGCCGATAACTTTATTGGAAATTAAACAGATATAAATAATAGTTATTGTAGGATATTGACAGCGACACTATATATAAACCGGTAGGTATTCGTGTTGGACAAAACTCCCATCAATTTAATGCCTGTTTTTAGTTACTTGGTATAGCAACAGGTGGATTAAGATTCGTTTTATTCGTTCGATACTGACATGCTTCGAATTTTCACAATCTTTCCAGTCTAATAGATAACATTAAGCAATATTTAGCTTGGTTAAAAATCAATAAACTGTGAGCAATCTATATGATTGATTCACAGTAAAAGGAAGCGTGGTAAAAAGTAATCGCTGCCGCTTACGAACATAACACCGTATTGATGTTCGAGGTCGTAGATGGAAAGAAAGCAGACAGAAAATGCCAATAAATTATAGTATTATTGTCGAGTCTTCAATGGACAGCAGATCAGCCGACAAGCTGAATCAATAGGGATGCACCTTGCTTATGAAGTTGTATGTTAGAAATTTAATGATATCCCTGTCGAGATCCAGATCAAATGATCGTTCCTTTCAATGATTAGATATCGGATATGTCTCTTCCGAATTGGATGAGCATTAAATAACCACGTAATTAATTCTAAACATCGATATGACTTGGAGTCAGTCGGCACGAAAGGCATGAACGTTGCCAAACGCGATCTGTATCATATTATAAGAACTCCATTACAAATATCGCAACAACAATTTACATAATTCATCTTATTAGTGTGGCGAAACTTCTATACAATTTATTCAGCGTATAAATTAGAAATTATTATTGTTAAAATGCGCGGTATCAGCTGCGATTTGCGTTTCTAACTTGCTCGACGTAACGATAACAAAAATAATATATACCAACTTAATATAAAATTATCTCAACAAAAAAGCAAGTTGCTCACCGAATAATTAATGTTCACTGTTGCTCTTAAACACCCACTACACTTAGTATGATAGTCTAAATCTTTTGAAACTAGATAGGATATTGAGGGACAAAAAAACAAAGTTACTGTGTCTCCGGCAATCGCACTCATCCAACCGAAGGAAACGCGACAACTAGTTTGCTAATTCACGTCGATATTCTGTTCGATGGACCGCTGTTATAGGTCGCAGTACTCCCTCGAACCGACCGGACCCTTCCATACCAATTGATTATTTTAATATCCCAAGAAAAAATAGTAGGACAGTTTCTGTACTCAAATATCAGAATACAATCATAGTGGACTAAGCCAATGATTGTCTTAGTATGTAGTCTTGAAGTAGAGGTTCTGCAACATGTGATCCCAACATAGCAATGTGATAACAAACAATATGTTTTCTATTTACCGAACAATATCTATGTATTAGAGACCTATTGACAGGCAGGCCAAATGTAACTGGGCCAATAACGTTCCACTTTAACTATTGTTGTCAACTTGCAAATGGATTAAATATTTAATGCGAACCTTAATTTTATTTACTTATATTTAAAAATAAATAAGTATCCATAAAAAGATTTAAAAATCCATTATATAAGTCGTTAACTCTCTCACTTCTTTGACTCTAAAATTCATCTGTTCTGTGACTCTAAACTTATGCCACTATTGCCGAATTTTTAATCTTTGTTAGTCGCTTGTCGATTTAGGTTCACCTGGACCGTTTTAAAATAATACCATATTTTTTGATGTACGTCAAGTTCGGCAATCGATCACACAGCAGGACCCTGATGGTAAATTATCATAACGCCCATGTTTATCCACTAACCTTGGGCCATAGATCTGTTGCTGACCCATCAAATTGGGAACGGAACTGGAAGGAAAAAGAATGGGGACAGGAAAGCGATCTCGCTTCAAGTCAGTCTTCTGCGAGATAGCGGGGTACCACCCCGGACGAGCCTGTCCATTCCAATGTCCATTCATGCCGAGCCATGACAACGTGACTCTACCACTCATAAAAATTCTCCACTCTTACCTTTCCAAATTCCACAATTGAGTGAACTCTAGCATACGTGATAAGTTCATTTAGCACATTCTAAGTAGCAGGCTCCTTCAATTAATCAATAGGTACTCTTAAGATATGTATTTTGATGTACCTAACAGGATTTGTCTATGCCTGTGATTCTTAACAGTTGGTCTACGGACTACTGGCTAATTTCCTCTATTTATTTACAATCCTTTCGTTTTCCTTTCTTTCGGTATTTTTTCTTTTATTTCTTGACCTAATAAAGGAGGATATTATTAAAGAATGTATTGGTTTAAGAGTAATATATTTTATTGTTATGTTTAGTTCTTTCTATCGTCATCATTCATCCAAATACACTTTCCTCTAAATCATGAGTAAAAATCACCATCACCAAATGACTTCTGTTCTTCTTATATTTTACTTTTATAATTTTAACTTCTTGACTCCCACTTCTCTTCAATTTAATAAAAAAAACATCTCGTTTTTGGAGATTTTGTCCTACCAATGTCATTCTTTGATTTTATAGGAATATTTGCATGACAAACCCAGATAATTATTATTCATAAAACTTATTATAATATCAATACAATTGAATCAATCAATACAGTTGTGATGCAAGACTTTCATGACAAACCACCTGAACTAAGTTGTCCAACTGCCTACTTTTAAATTCATCTATAAAAAAATAATCTGCATAATTATTTCTGGATTTACATATGTGCTCATTTACAACTACAATTACATCATACGCAGAAATTTATATCGATCAAAATGTTTGTAATTCGAATCCATACAAATGTTATTCCCACTTTCCTTGTAACAACCCATATACTATGTACATCCCACTGCAGTGCAAGGGACAATCCAGAGTACGAACGGGAGGGATTGAGCCGTACAGTCCACCACACTGGCCTAGTGCGCGTTGGCGGACTTTACATATCATAGAAATTCTACCGAATCGCTATGGTGTGCATGTTTCCTTACGGTGTTTTACTACACCGTTATAGTGCATGGTGATTGAATATCAATTCACACATGACTCGGAAAAGCAGAGGTGTGTCCTGGGATTTGAACCTGCGACCACCGTGAGCATGTTGGCAGCCGCACCTGGTCCGTTACCAACAGGCCACCACGCACTTCCTTGCAACGTTGCGTTTAAGTCAAGAGTCTTAATTATCATTTACCATTGACTACACTACATGGTACCTTTATATATGACAGCCTCCGTGGCGCAGTCGGTTAGACGCCGCCTGTGAAACGAGAGGTCGCGGGTTCGATCCCCGCACCGAGAGAAATGTTTGTGCGGCCCACAAATATTTCTTCCGGGTCTGGGTGTTTGTGAGACCGACAAGTCTCTCGTAGTTCTTGATACCCACGACACAAGACTCGATCTTAGTGTGGGGTCAGGACTATGTATGTGACTGTTGGGTGTTATTATTATATATTATATACCTAGGTATTCGATAGCGTATCCATTAATAACAATCCCGTTTTGCAGACGTATATGCATGTGTGGCCCTTACGTGCCACACATGCATATACGTCGACTCGACACGGATATCTAAAAATAAAACATACCAGTTTCGGAAAGCTCATTTCCATCAAGCTGTCTTTAACATCGGATATGTAAGAGAACGATTAGATAACAAATACTAGTTATGGACGCTGGACACTGTCGAACGTGAATAAAAATGGTATATTGGGTGATTAAATAATCCTGGTAGTAAACGGCATAATAGCAAATTACGCGAATTGAACGGAGTTTAAGCATTCAAGCGCTAAAAATACTAGGTAGGTTTGCCATAAAAAGTATTTCTAAAATACTTCAACATACACAGATAAATGTTTGTTAAAAATTCAATTAAAATATGCTTTACTTTACACCAAAATAACATGCATGTATATTGACATATTTCGGATGAAGGGACTCTTTGTTAAAAGGGTATAACATACTAACAAGTAAGTCGTGTAAAGAGGCGTAACCTTTCGAGGTATACATAAACTCACGCCCTTTTTGCCACATTGCACAATGAATGTTCAGTCCCACGACGTGATAGGGGGCGAGTCTATCGCCATATCGGGCTCTTCCTGACTCCGGGCTGATAATAAATAAAAAATCCAATATCAGTTTGCGCGACCCGGGATTCAAACCCGAGACCTCAGTTTTATGATCGTGCCGTAGTACAACTACGCCACCGAGCAGTTCTATCGAGGTATATTAAAAATATCTGATGGCGATTTTTACCCGAATATATTAGAAGTGAAATGAAGAGCCAAAGATAACAAGTAATTTATAGGCATTAATCACGTGAACTTTTATTAACATTTCATCCCCCTTTAGTGATATAATATATGATTAGTACAGATAAATTAATTTTAATTTTTTTGGAATATCATCTTTAAATACGGGTTTAAAGTATAATCCATTTTTATTCTGAAATTAAGGAGCATTTTAATCCAAATTATGTCGAAAAAAATTTTACGTCATATCTTACTACACCCCCCCCCCCCTCCCTTGTGATATTTCGTGATTTTTGTCCAACCCCCTCCCCACCTTCAAGCTTCACGTGATAATTGGACGGTAAGGGTCCGTCCAATAATCACGTACTTATATATTTTTTTATTCTCTTTGACTAAAATAAAAATAATGAACACTTTAAAAACACTATGATGTTAGTTGTATTGTATCTGAAATAAGTAAGAATCGGACAAATAACAATCACAATAAATATTTTAGGGATAAACCAATATTTTTCCCAAATACATTATTAAAGTTAATTTCAAAAGTATAAAAATCATAAGCAATCAAAGCAAAAATCTCAAAGCAACTCTAAGTGCTAAAATTCATTGTAGCATTTTGTATGTTTTGTCCTGAAATGTTTTCTTGTTTTACGCCAGGTGGCAGATTCAATAAAAAAGCAATTACCATCACATTTTACATTTTGTATACAGAGAATTTTTATTGGACTTCAAGTTAATTTCTCTAAGAACTCTGGGCCTGGGTCGAAATTATCTTTACATTTACTGAATATTTTTCAAACCACAAAAAAGTAATTTTCATACAGGCACAAAAAAAGTTTTATACTATATCAGATTTCTGCCAAATGTAGTTTATAAATAACATTAATTGACTGTTTTTATTAATGACTATTACATAGTCAAGGGTTGGTAAACTTACATCAATACAAATACCATATAGGTAAAAAAGAGTTTTCTTATAACCGCAGCAAATGCAAATAGATAGAAATAAAGCACTTTATTTAAATGCGTCAACTAACTATAGACAAAATAGTTTTATTGTACGAACGAGCAATAATTTCAATAGCATCTGTAAGCAACACAACTTTGATCTGTTTTCGACCACAGTGCATTCAGCAAGGAGATGTTTGAGCCTTGAATTTTTTTCTAAAGACTCTTCCATTAGTATTAATTTTTTTTTGTATTATTTTTTTTTTCTCTTTCTAATTCTATACAAATGTTTCACAAATTTGTACCCAGCCTGTATGGTTGTTATACTGTTGCTGCTCGTGTGAATGGTTGTAATATAATAGTTTATTAATTTTGTAACCAGTATCTATACGTGAAGACTTGTAATTGGCTTTCAAATTGCTACACAACTGTTACATAATCATTTTAAAGCTGTTAGTTTTCCATGAAAATAAATTAAATTAAATAAATAAATTAATTAAAATTGTATAACAAAACATTTTAATGAATTTTATACATGCCCCACCCTATTCATAGTTAGTTTTTAATCATATTTTAGTTAACAAATGCTTTACCTTTTTCACACAACTGTACTCAGTAGTCGTCAGAAAGGGACAAAAGATTTGTATCTAAAAGTTTTAACTCTATGAATAAAGCCAGGCGCCTATAAATAATTGGCAATATTTAAGATATAAGACATTTTAGAAAATGTGTATTATATTGCATCCTGTTTACCACATAAGGGATTCACAAAGTTCAAACAGGAGGAAATTAAAATTTTTGCAAAATGCCATGTAAGAAATTTGAATTCCATAAGTTTAAATCATTAAATATTTTTTACAGCCACCTAAAAAATAATTAACAAAACCTTTCTAAATTATATTACCACTTAAAATATTTCTTTTACCAGATTCTAGAAAATCTAGTAAAAACATAACTACAATTTCAAATACAAATTCAGCCACATTGATAATATTATGCAATACTTATAATAATGTTGGATACTGGTCTGATCACTAAAGACTTATCCCATTTTATAATTTCCTGAGACTGCAACTGGTAAGATCATGAATATTTTAATTTAGGTATAAAAGTTATTACCTACTCCAACTTAATTAATAGTCCACTTGGTAATGCAAAAATAAATTAAACCATGCAAGAGTACAGCATTTATTCAAAAAGAGGTTAAGGTGTGACCCTGAATATAACTTCATTTATAAAAACACCAGTTAATTATGTTTGACACTACAAAAAATAAACAAAGATCACAGTTATTGTTTTTCATATAAAACCCCTATTTTAAACTGCGCAATATAATCTATTCGCATATTACAACTATACAAAATATTACTGGAGGAGCAAAATATTATGAATAGACATGGAATAGACCTTTTCGAATGACACAAGCAAATAAAAAACATAACCACGTGAGCTCGTGTTAAATTGAAAGCATGTTTTTAAGAATTTGTTTTGCAATTATTTTTATTTAATATAATAAAAGTAGATCACTCTAAACTTGATATGGAATAAATATCTAAGGGAAATCTTAAGTACTCACCAGTTTTTGTAGGTTTAAACACTTGTCAAATTGATATTCAGAAAAAAATAAACACGTTTCAAACTATTTGTACGAAGCAAACGTCGCGTCGCGAGACGACCAACGAGCCCGAAGTCAATTATATATCAAGTAATCATTGGATTATTTTGAATTAACGACGAAGGCCAGCCACAATATTGCGTTTTGCGTTTCAATTTTTGTAGCACGCAATTATTAATCGTTTTGTATTTTTTTTCTTATAAATGTGAAGAAAATTCATTTCGAAAGATATGATCAGATATGATATTGTTTTGGAATTTTATCCAAAACGGATATCCGTAAGCAAAACAATTTAAATTACAATGCGAATACCTACAGAAATAATTTCAATCCGAATTAAATGTGAGAAAAGGAAAGAAATATACTTATTTGTAATTAAATTCTCCGTTGTGGAGACAAAATAGGTATACCTACAGATAACATTTACACATTGGCAAGTATAAATATTCGTGGAATATTTCACATGGCAAGCCGGTTCAGACGTAAATCCTCGAATATTTATCAAAGTTTGGTCTTGTTTATCGCCCCAGTATATTGAAGTGTTGTCGGCGGAGAGCATGTGAAGATTTTATTCCGTATAATAACATTTAATTTCAAATATTTTCTATTGCCAAGATATGTCGGCTCCAAAAGAAGGTAACTTTTTTGATATTTAAGCGGCACATTTTAAATGCATCTTAGGCAAACATTTTTACAACCACAAAAGGCTAGTCGTCACGAGTTTGTTGGATTCCAGCATGTTGTCGCTTTTTGATGAAGCAAGAATGTTCGCGCGGCTAACTTTGTGAATTAAAATCATTGAATAATTAGTGGTTTTCATTATATTATCTTTTGTTTTGTGTAGGTATTCATTTACCATTAATTGGAAATACCTACTCAAGGACATTATTTGCATACATATTTGATAGTTGTGTTTATTACATTTTCTAGTGGTAGTTATTAATTTAAGAATCATTTAAATGGTGTTGGTACAATTCGAATTGGGAAGCTATGCAATTTACTTTTTTTCTTTGCCTGCCAGCCATATGTGACCTTCATAAAAACGCCTACTCGGTTAGTACTTGTTAGGACACTACAGGCCATCATAATTTCTGGCACAGACGACTAAAATACAGACGGCCAACTCCATACAAATTTTTTAACACGTTATGAAAACTCACACATCGAAACCAAACATGCTTTTCTACATATATAATTCATTCAATCTTCATCGGATCTTTCTTTCTTTTCATTGATAATTTTGTCACTGACCAATAGTATTAAAGAATTTTGTTCATCGTATTTGAGCCATCTCTTTCGTACGTTATACGTATATAAATTAGATGCGTTTCCCACCAGAGCTGATCTGAAATCGGTACTTTACCGAAATTACCGATTTTGAAATATTTAGGGATGTACGTTATACTTTCAGTAATCCGATTTTTACTACCGGAAATTTACCGGTTTTATATTTAGGTTTCATGCTTTTATGTTCAAATTTATGGATTCAAAATGAAAATAACAAATAAAACCAAGTTATAATTCTAAACCTTTAATCAACAATATATTCTTTGATTTATTTGTTATATTTTTATATTAAAACACTTTTATTTAAACATTTTTATCCTAATGAATATTATAACCTCCAATACTTTTTTATACATCTTCAGATTAATTTAAACATTTTCAATTTGTTAATATCTCTTAATTTTATCACTTAAAATTCTCTTAATTTTAGGACCTATAAAACAATGTCAAATTTAAGAACATGACTACAGAATTGAAATATGCATTGACAAATAAAAGTTTAAATGGAAACATTAATAATTGCAAATTATATTTTACAATACCATGAAACAGCACAAGATTACTTTATTGGTAAATTTTATCTAAGACACAATTGACATTAAGTAAATAACAAAGCGATTTGGCTTACTTTTGGAGAAATTGAAAAGCAAAAATAAGACATACATAATTAAAATAAGCTATCAATTAACAAATAATGAGTCAAATCATGGAACGCATTAAATGCATGATAGCTATACTAAAACTTTTTTGATTAATTATTATAATATATTAAAGGAATAGGCAGAACATATGTTTAAAATAAAGTCATTTTAAAGAATTTTAATGCTATTACTATTATAGTATGCACAATATAGGTCTATAATATAATCTTATAAGCAACTGCATTGCACTGAATTTGAAAATATAACCAAAATCTTTAGCAAATGCATTTTTATGAGAATCTTAATTATATCAAGAAGTATAAATATTATATACAGATTATTAATGAACATAATTACTTCTGTTGTGATTTAACCTTCACCAATATTAACATATAAGTCTACAAAAAGTGATCCTGCAGACATAGTAGAGACTTTCTTTGTACTTCCAACGATGAACGCATTTGCCTGCAAATTGCTTGGACTGGAAATTTCACCCGAGTCTAGCCTAGAAATTATAAAACAATTAATAAAAAAATAAATATTATAAGGGCACAATCTGTTGAAGTTGACTGCTTTCCTGACTTTAGATACATATAACCATAAAAACTGATAATTATAAATTAATATGTTAGGAACTTGGAAATACCTATACCAATAGCTTTAATGTATAAATCTTGCACTGTACTGGTCGACTGTGTACTGTACTGGTGCTGGGTCGACTTATACTTTCCACTGCAGAGCACAAGCTTCCTCTACAGTCGAGAGTACGAATGAGAGGAGTAAGGGTACATAATCCATCAACTCTAGACACTAACAAAAAGTTAACCTTATCACATGTTCAGAGATCTAATAAATCTGCATTTTAATGGGTATTTATTTCAACATATTGTTATTTCTTATATTCCTGTAGCAGATTAAACTAGAAATAGGGTCACAGCGGAATAACATATTATTATATTTACCTTAATTATGTCAGATGAGGTTAGATTTATGTTTTTCAATAATTTCAATAATTTGGTATTTCTTGCTCCGCCAACATAGCTGTTCACTTATTAAAGTGTTTGTATATTTTGTTTGTGAAGGCTGCACAGATATTTCTATGTTTTTTTCGTTTGTGCACTCGGGAACAAAACACATAACTAAAATTATTAATTATCACGTAAATCACAAGTTTTTAGATACGATTTACACAAACCAAATTATATCACGTTTGTACTGTTAAATATTTACGTTACTGATTACAAAACAGATGAAATAACATGCAATTAAAATAAAATAAGCAAATCCAAACTAAACAGCAATCGACTGTTGAAAAATATGGCGGCAATATGGCGGCGACAGCGCACGCCGGCACACGCACACATTCATAAAAGTGAAAGAGATGGGGCGAAAACGGCATATGAGAAAGCGAGAAAGAAAATTGGGTTACTTTTTAAGCCCGAGTTAAACGGGCCTGATTTCTGGTTACTTGAACATGAATTAAAAACTACTTGAAATTATAAATCCGGAATAGACAACCATTTGACAGTTAAGTGGTTAAGTGTGCGCGTCGGAAGGCACTAATAATGTTGCAAGGCATATAAAAAATAAAGGCCCATATAAATAGGAAATTTAATGAAGGAGTTCTGTTATAACACAGTCTGTAGTCTGATAAATAATTTAAATGCTTGAAATTATATTGACTTATTAAATGATTGATACAATATTTTAGAATTATAATGTATTTACCCAGTTGAAATCAAATTTCCAGCACATTAAATTAAACTGTCAATAATATCGTAGTTATTTTCCCGGTAGCAGTAAACTAAGGATTGAAAAATTAATCATTATTAACAAATCTCTGGGTAAATCCACTAAGTCGGCAACATTATGTGACGTCATCATTAGTTCCGATTTTGCCTAAGATTGGACTTCGGGACTTCCGGCGCTTTTTGAGAGCCGTTTCTTATTGGCCTGTGGAAAGCCGGCCGTGAAATGAGAGGTCGCGGTTCGATTCATGCTCAAATTCGATATTAGTTTCACAGACAACAGTTTTTATCGTATCGGTTTTAATCATTCCTACGGGTATCCATTATTGCCAAAGCAATTTATTTTAGTTTACCTATAATTTAAATATTGTACACATTTATCCTTTCTATAGTGTAATGTCAATGTCCCCTCTACACGATGGACCATCTCGATAGTCAACTATGATGGCCCATCGTGTAGCGCGTGCGGTGGTCTTGGAATAGTGTCGGTGTCGGTTTTTCCGGCGCACATCAAAGAGAGTGATCACTATTGAATTTCGCCATCGTGTAGTTGCGTATCCATCATCCATATGGTCATTGATGGCCAACTCGCTGGTACAGCGCTGGCCCATCATGTTGAGGGGTATTCAAAATTAACAATCATCTTACAGTTGCGGGTTACAAACTCGGCGCTCTGATCATCGAGGGTAAAACGAAGCAGGTATACGACTTGCCAGACGTGCCCAACCAATGCCTGCTCATCAACAAGGACAGGATCACAGCGGGAGATGGCGTCAAGGCCCACGACATGGAGGGCAAGGCGGCAATCTCCAACCAGACTAATGCCAAAGTCTTCAACATTCTCAACAGCGCTGGTAAGAGAATTTATGGATTTAAACTGTGCGTATTTGATACGCTTCTAACTTCTATAGAAAGTGTAAGAGAATTTAAATTTACTAAAGGATAAGCTACTTCTTCGTCAACCTTCTTTTTTTTTTTTACAATGGCCTGGCATAGTGGCGGCATTGCACCTGATGGAAAGTGCCAATGCCGCCCAGGCAGAGTATCCATTGGCATCGGACGGCAGTCCCATGCCAATGGAAACAATTGTGCCGGCCTGCTAAGGTGCCTCTTCACACCACGGCGGAAGGACCCAGGATTGTAGGAAGGAGGGAACACGTGCGCCGGCAAACAATTCCACAGCCTGACGGTGCGGCACAAAAACGAATTTTAGAACCGTTTGGTTCGCGCCGGGATGGTGTGGACCGTCAAGCTATGGCTTCGCAAGCCTGCACGCGTGGTTCTGGTTAGGAATGGAGAGGAGGGGAGCAAGTTGAACAATTCTTCAGAGCACTCACCGTGATACAGGCGGTAGAACACGCATAATATGCATTCATTACATAATATGAAATAAAACTATTTTTTACGGACATCGTGGATTTGGTAACATTTTTTCGACTTCCCGACGCGACCCGACGTTTTGATTACTTTACATCTTTCGTGGTCAAGGGCAGGAGTAAAAATTAAACCAATCCGCTATAAAATCCGTAAGAAATATTTTAACTATATGTATAACATTCGCGTAAATCTAAGAAATCATTAATACATCATAATGTAATTTCAGTATTTACGGAAGTTACGGTATTAAACCTTATTGTCGATCAAGATTTATATCCTATCCCATCACGGCTTCAAGATTAAAAGTCGAGATAGGATAACAATGTATTACTTGGGTTCGCCCGAATGTCGTTTAATATAATGGGTAATCACAAACCAAATCCCATTTTCGAATATCGTATCTATTTTACGGCCACGCGGTTAGCCTATCTTGTTACACTTCGTGGTTGGTGACGAAAGTTGCAACATATCTTATTCTAAATTTATTTGACGTTATACCTTATAACATATTATTGTATCTCAATTAGTATATAAAAAAAAACTTATACATTTTTTTTGTATCAGCCCATTATATACGTCCCACTGCAGGGCACGGGCCTACTCTACAATCGAAAGTACGGTTGAGAGTGGTTAGGCCATATAGTCCACCACGCTGGCCTATTGCGGGTTGGCGGACTTACATACCATAGAAATTCTTATAAATCGCTATGGTATGCTGGTTTTCTCACGATGTTTTCCTTCACCGTTTAATGCGTGGTGATTGATTGTCAATACACACATGACTCCGAAAAGTCATACATTTAATAATCATTAAATAGTTTAATCGCAATATTTGTAAAGTAATCTTAAAATATTTATTTATAATGCATTTTCTACTGGTGTAATCTATACATACCGGGTATCTCAAGACTGCTACCGAAAACGAAGCCGGGTGGTAGTTTTAGTGACTACAAACACAATGCAACTAAAAATTTCGCAAAGAAACGCGACAATTATTTTTTATGATTTTTTAAATATCGTCATTTTTGGGTGGTAAATCCATAGTTTTTGCTAAAATAATAATTTAAACTCTTTTATACCTTAGATTATTGATAAATAAAAGGGTATACACTATTATTTTAGGAAAAAATGTATTTACCACCCAAATATGGTCATAGGAAAAAATAACCAAAAAAAATTTGTCGCTTTATTTTGCAACTTTTTCTGTTGCATTGTGTCTGAAGTCGCTTAAATTTTTGAATTCCACGCGGACGAAGTCGCAGGCACAGCTAGTAAACCATATAATCTATACATATAAATAAAATTGAAGTGTCTGTTTTAAAAGTGAAAATAAAAAAAATGTCCTACTACATATCGTTATTTACACGATACCTGTGCCGAAAATGATCTTTAAATTTTTTTTGTCTGTCTGTTTGTTCCGGCTAATCTCTGAAATGGCTGGACCGATTTTGACGGGACTTTTATTGTCAGGTAGTTGATATAATAAGGAGTAACTTAGGCTACATTTATTTTAGAAAAATTCTTTTATTTTAGAAAAATAAAGTAATGTTGCAATGCCCGCGCGCAGCTCACGCGCATGCCACCACTGGGCTGTCACGTCGGGCGCCTCCCACCACTTCTCCCACCAACGAATAAATATCACATTTACAAAATATTGTATATAAAGAAATTTTTCAATAAAGGTAATACAAAAAACTGAAAATAAATGTGTAACGGGAGTTTACCGCCGCTCGCTAAGAGATGGTGCCACCGTAGAATTAGATCGCGGTATGGTTTCGTTACAAAGGTTGATAATTAAAATTAAAATGCAAGAACCCAAAAAAAAAATTTGATCCCCTCATCTGTTGACATCCACAACGTGGTCGGTGGTAGTGGGTCTCTCGTATGAGTGAGGACACCAATGTAAACGCACTGTTGTGTTCTGGTTTGAATTACATTGTAACCAGAGTAACTACTGGACGTATTGAGACTTAACATCGTATGTCTTATGTATTTGTGGAATCAGGGCCCCCGTAAGGGCTACTGGCGCCTGTGTGTGAAAAAAATTTTTGGCGCCCCTTAAGGCATTTTGAATTATCTTTTTTTTATGGTAGGTAGGTGCTTGAAATAAAGCAAAGAACTGAACTTTTAAAGTCATATGTATTTGTAGACTATAATATCAAAATGAAGTAATAATAATGAATTCTTGTTGACACTCATTTTAAAGCATTTACAATGGGGCACAGACACGTTGTTCATAATTACAAGAAAATAACCCAAAACTAAAAATCAAATTTTTTTAGGAACAAATAACAGAAATATTGCCTCATGTCTACATGTTACTCATGTATACGTGTTATTGAGAAAGCGCAGTACCTAAAATTAGTTTGTTCATAATTGTGAGTAGAGTCGTTTCCACTAATAAAAATAGGGGTCAAATTTGAATCAAAATAATATTCGTAATTCTTTTATAATCAAAATAAGGTTAACGTGTCAGGTTTTGCGCTTTTTCATTAACACGTAAATAAGTATCACTTCCTAATTATACTACAATATGCAGATACTTTAATAACAAATACCTAGGTAACTTCATTATAAAATCAAAAAAGATATCTAGGTACAATAAAAAAATAAAAAAATAGCTGTTGTAGTAGAGTCACTACTACAATACTCTTGCTACTGTAGCGCAATTTTCCGAGACTATGCTTTTGCAAACATTTTCGTTAATTACATCGCTGAAATTTATACCATCAAAAATTTCTTGTTCAATGGCTAATATTGCTAGCCCAGACAATCTTTCTTGAAGCGTTGTTGACCTTAAATAATTTTTAACTTTGCAAATATCGGTCGCCAGAAGCTACAGATACAGGAAATGTCAGAAGAATTCTTAGTGAAATGCATACATTTGAAAGGGTGGATGTTAAATTGTTTTCAAATATATATTGTAAAATACTAAAAGGGTCAGGGTGAGTATCATCAGGTAATGAAAAAACTCTAAAGGTTATTCTCATATATTTTCTATACACCGACATCGACATCGACCGGTTACGATTTTATTATATGAATTGATTATTTTTGTTTTTTTTTGTTGTCCGAAGAATCGGTGAGGATACGATAACTCTGAAGTCTGGTTACCTGCTCTTCTACCGGGGGGACGACCAACAGTCCCGAGGAGGTGTCGGATTTCTTGTCCACAGGTTTCGTGTCATCAACAACATCGTATCCATCGAAAGTGTGTCGAGCAGGGTAGTATACCTTATACTCAGAATATCAAAAAGATATTCGTTGAAGGTCATACAGGTATACGCGCCGACCTCGACACACCCAGATGA
Organism: Hyles vespertilio; assembly: GCA_009982885.2. Lineage (NCBI taxonomy): Eukaryota > Metazoa > Arthropoda > Insecta > Lepidoptera > Sphingidae > Hyles > Hyles vespertilio. The sequence goes on along the minus strand of WUWR02000150.1, from coordinate 32,942 downwards.
AGAAGTAGAGGAGATGTATGAGGATATAAGTCGGGCCATACATACTTCCAAAACCTACTTCAATGTTGTTATGAGGTACTTCAACGCAAAGTTGGGCAAGAGCAGCGATGCAGCGTTGAAAATGGGGCAGCGGCGTAGCTAGCATAGGTGGCACCCGGGGCGGATTTTGTAGGTGTCACCCCAAAACTCAAACACAATGTATAAAATAAAAAGTAATAATCGTTTACGTTTTATTAAAATAAGAGTATTACAAATAGTAGTATATTATGTAAAACAGTATGCCAAAATTAAAATTTCTTCCTTCTAGCTTTGACACTTGCGAACTCCGAAATCACGTCTTCAAAATTTATATTTTGTGTTGCTTCATGTTCTATTGTTAAAATACCAAGATTATTTAATCTGGTTTCAGTCATTGTAGACCGCAAGTAATTTTTTATTAATTTCAATTTGCTGAAACTTCTCTCACATGAAGCAACTGATGCACATATTGTTATAAATAACTTTAGTGCGACCGTTAGATTCGGAAGAGATTCTGTAAAATCCCATTCCACAATGAATTTTAAATAGTCCAGTGTCACCCAATTAGAGACAGTAATATTAGCCGCTTTTATATGTCTTCTCAATCTTGGTATTTCTAAAAGTAGTTCTGTTTCTGATACTTCATCGTAAAGGTTAGTAAATTTTGATATTGCAAATTTTAACTGTTCAGTGTTTGCCGAAAGCAAAGTCTTCGACTGTACAACCTCAAATAATGAAACTACGTCTTTAATGGACTTTACTCTTGTTTCGAGTTCAATATGAATCTGTCAAGACATTCTAACATGTCCTTTCGAAGTTCCGCTCTAACTGTTAGTCCAGCATCTGTGGACGATGCTAACTCACCGGGCATGCGCTTCTTGCGACGAATTCGTCGTTCCATCGAAATGTTGTATTCTTCCGATTTTCGTACAGCAAAATCTATTGCCTCTTCTGCTAGATGCAACCGTTTCTCTCCAATGAATAGACGAAGTGCTTCTAGTTTTATGATTATTTCATCAACACATAATCCTTTGCTTTGTAATGCAATCTGAGCATAGTTCACTTCCCTTAGCACATCATTCCAGAAGAAAAGAAAACAAAGAAATGAGAAATTGCACACAGCAGGGATAAGATTTTGTGCACCACCTCTTGTTTCTAAATTTACGTCTTGGTCACATAGTTCCTCAATTGCAGATATTATTCCATCAAAATTTTCAGTCAATACTTTTACTGCACCATAATGAGCACTCCAGCGCGTTGTTGAAAGTCTTTTAACAGATGCTTTGCTGTGATTGAGGAGCACCTCCCAGCGGCTTGTGGAGGTTGAAAAAAAGTTAAATATTGTCTCCACTGCTCCGAAAAATGTAACACAAGTCACATTTTGTGCGAACGAATGCTGGCCGCATAAATTAATTGAATGATCAATGCAACCAATAAAAATTGCTTTATTGTTTTTTTCTTTTATAATAGCTTGCACTCCCCCGTGTATACCACTCATAACTGCAGCATTATCATAACCTTGAGAACGACACATCATAATATCTAAGCCATCGTTTTCAAGCTTCTTTAGTATTTCAGCGGGTCGGGGTCTAGTTTATTATAGCACGATTTGAGGGGTAAAAAATATTAGAGGTGGTAGGGATTGGGTCCCAGATTATATGTTTATCACTCTTATTAAAAGATAATACATAGTTTTCGAAAAATTAATTATAATAGTTACTAACCTCAAATCACATATTAGGCAAAACGGAACGTTATTATGAGCGATTGACAAACAAATCGTTAGTAATATTTCAAATAAATAGTCTATGGTGTAAAATGTCCAGAGAAATCGGTGAAATGGAACGTAAAAACTACGCGTTTCAGTCATGTGTCAGTGTCAACAAAATTTTTTAGGAAAGTGTTGTGTATGTTTTTGTTGTTTGTTGGTGGAGTTGTCGCATGCGATAGACCCATAAATTACGAAGATTGAATTGATTTTGCTTATGTTTTGTTGTTTTATAACGTCCTAGATGTTCAGAAGGAAGTTAGTGTACCCACTTTATGGACCAGTTAGGTCTACTGTACCCCAAAACCGACACGGGCCACCCCGACTTCACGTAGACTTTTGGCTACCACCCCTAGAGTGTATATAAAAAGCCGGAGGCGCGGAGGGAGAACAGCCCCCGCCCGCTGTAACGAAGGATAGGTAACCGTGCGAGCCGTAGCGGCTGAGGCTGGTCGCCGGAGGCGACCAGTAAGCCGAAGCTGCGGAGGCGAGCTTGGGTGCCTATCCTTTGTTACGCAAGGGCGAAGGGGCTGTACTTCCCGCAGCGCCGGAGACGTTGCAGAAGCAACTTTTGTTTTGACATTTTGAGGTTAGGTTACTTTAATTAGGTTCTCATAATTATGCCTTATCTTTTCATGGGAGTGGTACCAAGGGACAGGGTACACCCTCCCCCTCCTACCCCCTACCCCCCAACCCCCATTTCGTGCTATAATATTCTAAACCTGACCCTTTCAGCGCTTAAATCAGCTGCTTTTTTTCCATGCAAGGGAAAAAATCCTAAGAATACTTCTTTGACTTCTACTTTTCTATTATTAATTTTTACATAACGAATTACTTCAGACATTTGATCGACATGTGAAACGTCAGGTGTGCTATCAAACATAATTCCGAAATATTTGGCCAGTTTAATTTCGTTGACAAGCTGACATTTAACGTGATTAGCTAAAACATTTATGAACTCATTTTGTATTTCGGGCGATAAATATGTTACTTATGTGATTTTTCCTGCTCCAAATATAATATATGTTCTTTAAGTACAACATCATACTTTGAAAGCAGCTTAACTAGTTCTAAGAAATTACCTTTATTGGATGACCCTTGGGTTTCATCATGTCCACGAAATGCTAGGTTTTGTTTCGCCAAAAACAAAGTTATATCAAATAATCTAGATAACAGATTTTTCCACTTCTGTTTTTCCGTATTCATTAATTGCAAGGTTGCGTCATCTATTGTGGTGTGAGATTTTAATCTCATTTCCAAAGTTTTCCAATTTTCGAAATTTTCTAAATGTTCACATGAAGTTTCATGGTCCAATACTTTAGGATTTAGTTTCCACCATTTCTGAAATCCAGTTGTAAATGTTCTTTGTATGTTACTGACAGCAAATAAACGGCAGCAAAAACAGTACAGATTATTTGATATAGGAGAAAATACCATCCATGATCGTAGAATTTTTTCACCACTAGGCATCTCTTTATAAAACCATTCCTGTGAAAGATGACGAGAATCTCCTTTAATCTTTGAACCATGACGAGATACAGTAGGGAACGGTCCTTCTTTGTTCTGGAAATGTTCACTGCCCTTTTTTATTATGTCAATGCGAACATTATTGGGATCCGGTAAACTCCAATGTGAAATATCCCTCAAGTGTTGCACAGATTCTTCGAAGCTAATGCTGTCTCCAAAAGTAGCATTAACGGTGTCATTGTCATTATTTGATTTGGTTCCGTCGAGGAAATGGGTTGTCTTCAATGATTCTGTATTGTCGCTGTTGCTATCTGAATGTGAGTCTTCAAGATGTGAATCATTACTTTCGTCAACAGGAGACTCGGGTACTTTAATTGAACCTTGGCCGCTATCTGCTTTTGTGACATATTTGAAAAGAGATCCAGACATGCTCTGAATTTGATCCATTTTAGCCTTTTTGGCTTTTCTCTGTTGAAACCCGCTTTGTCTTTTCGAAGTATGAATTCCCCGAGGCATATTTCGTTCTGGGTATCCTAAAAAATATTTTTTGTTTGTAAGTGATACGTTGATTTTATAAACAAATTGTAACGGTAAATAAACACCTAGGTACACGTTACGTAACTAGCTTTGTGAAATATATATTTATATAAATTAACAATCCTGCATCTGGGTGTAAATATGTATTTAAGTAGGTATTTTTAGAAAATACTAGTTAAATACTCCACCGTTAATTGTGATATCCTTAGGTGATATCCGTATAAATACTCGTGGTAGTGCTCGAGCTACTCATCTCGGAGCCGAATCAATGTACGTGAAGATGTATGATTATAATTACCTACTTTTTATCATTAATCTAAACTTAATATAATCCGTTTGGATCAGAAAATAATAATAAATAAGTATATTAATAAGTATATTAATAATTAATAAACATTATTACCTTAAGTCTCTAAAGTATGATCGTAAAACTTGTAGATCAAAATAATCTAAGATACTGCTACTAGATACTAAACGAATTAAAAAAGTTAGTATCACCTTTAATAAAAAATACTTCACTTACCTTGTTTATTTTCTTCAAGAATCGACTATTAACTAGGTTTATTTATTATAAATATAAGATACGAAAATTGTCGTTTATAATATCTAATAATTAAAAAACACTTTGCACTAGACGTTCACACGTTCACGCAAAAGAATATTGAAATGAATGCGGTCGAAAACAAAAGAATTTGTCTAATCCACAACAGGCCCGTTTAACTCGGGCTTAAAAAGTAACCCAATTTTCTTTCTCGCTTTCTCATATGCCGTTTTCGCCCCATCTCTTTCACTTTTATGAATGTGTGCGTGTGCCGGCGTGCGCTGTCGCCGCCATATTGCCGCCATATTTTTCAACAGTCGATTGCTGTTTAGTTTGGATTTGCTTATTTTATTTTAATTGCATGCTATTTCATCTGTTTTGTAATTAGTAACGTAAATATTTAACAGTACAAACGTGATATAATTTGGTTTGTGTAAATCGTATCTAAAAACTTGTGATTTACGTGATAATTATTAATTTTAGTTATGTGTTTTGTTCCCGAGTGCACAAACGAAAAAACATAGAAATATCTGTGCAGCCTTCACAAACAAAATATACAAACACTTTAATAAGTGAACAGCTATGTTGGCGGAGCAAGAAATACCAAATTATTGAAATTATTGAAAAACATAAATCTAACCTCATCTGACATAATTAAGGTAAATATAATAATATGTTATTCCGCTGTGACCCTATTTCTAGTTTAATCTGCTACAGGAATATAAGAAATAACAATAAGTTGAAATAAATACCCATTAAAATACAGATTTATTAGATCTCTGAACATGTGATAAGGTTAACTTTTTGTTAGTGTCTAGAGTTGATGGATTATGTACCCTTACTCCTCTCATTCGTACTCTCGACTGTAGAAGAAGCTTGTGCTCTGCAGTATAAGTCGACCCAGCACAGTACAGTGCAAGATTAAAGCTATTGGTATAGGTATTTCCAAGTTCCTAACATATTAATTTATAATTATCAGTTTTTATGGTTATATGTATCTAAAGTCAGGAAAGCAGTCAACTTCAACAGATTGTGCCCTTATAATATTTATTTTTTTATTAATTGTTTTATAATTTCTAGGCTAGACTCGGGTGAAATTTCCAGTCCAAGCAATTTGCAGGCAAATGCGTTCATCGTTGGAAGTACAAAGAAAGTCTCTACTATGTCTGCAGGATCACTTTTTGTAGACTTATATGTTAATATTGGTGAAGGTTAAATCACAACAGAAGTAATTATGTTCATTAATAATCTGTATATAATATTTATACTTCTTGATATAATTAAGATTCTCATAAAAATGCATTTGCTAAAGATTTTGGTTATATTTTCAAATTCAGTGCAATGCAGTTGCTTATAAGATTATATTATAGACCTATATTGTGCATACTATAATAGTAATAGCATTAAAATTCTTTAAAATGACTTTATTTTAAACATATGTTCTGCCTATTCCTTTAATATATTATAATAATTAATCAAAAAAGTTTTAGTATAGCTATCATGCATTTAATGCGTTCCATGATTTGACTCATTATTTGTTAATTGATAGCTTATTTTAATTATGTATGTCTTATTTTTGCTTTTCAATTTCTCCAAAAGTAAGCCAAATCGCTTTGTTATTTACTTAATGTCAATTGTGTCTTAGATAAAATTTACCAATAAAGTAATCTTGTGCTGTTTCATGGTATTGTAAAATATAATTTGCAATTATTAATGTTTCCATTTAAACTTTTATTTGTCAATGCATATTTCAATTCTGTAGTCATGTTCTTAAATTTGACATTGTTTTATAGGTCCTAAAATTAAGAGAATTTTAAGTGATAAAATTAAGAGATATTAACAAATTGAAAATGTTTAAATTAATCTGAAGATGTATAAAAAAGTATTGGAGGTTATAATATTCATTAGGATAAAAATGTTTAAATAAAAGTGTTTTAATATAAAAATATAACAAATAAATCAAAGAATATATTGTTGATTAAAGGTTTAGAATTATAACTTGGTTTTATTTGTTATTTTCATTTTGAATCCATAAATTTGAACATAAAAGCATGAAACCTAAATATAAAACCGGTAAATTTCCGGTAGTAAAAATCGGATTACTGAAAGTATAACGTACATCCCTAAATATTTCAAAATCGGTAATTTCGGTAAAGTACCGATTTCAGATCAGCTCTGGTGGGAAACGCATCTAATTTATATACGTATAACGTACGAAAGAGATGGCTCAAATACGATGAACAAAATTCTTTAATACTATTGGTCAGTGACAAAATTATCAATGAAAAGAAAGAAAGATCCGATGAAGTTTGAATGAATTATATATGTAGATAAGCATGTTTGGTTTCGATGTGTGAGTTTTCATAACGTGTTAAAAAATTTGTATGGAGTTGGCCGTCTGTATTTTTAGTCGTCTGTGATCCACAATACAAGTGACGAGCTCTATATCGAGGGAATCCCCTAAGTAGCGTTGGTTATACGCGAACAAGAAGCTTATACCCAAATGGAGATTGCATTCCGTATAAAACACTGAAGCACAAAAATTTGACCTTGAATGACGTCGCTGTTATCTTCTATCCTTTTCTTTAGAGTGACAATGAATGAAAATGACATTATGTTCATTCATTGTCACTCGATAGAAAAGGATAGAAGATAACAGCGACGTCATTTAAGGTCAAATTTTTGTGCTTCACTTTTATATACGGAATGCAATCTTCATTTGGGTATAAGCTTCTTGTACGCGAACGGAGTATTAAATTTTAGGGGAATCCCTGATCGATTGACAGTGTGCAACGCACAGTGCAACGTGCACCTCAGATGAATGAAACTATTATTCGGATCGACTTGAAAATTTAGGATAATATTTTTGAGATGTTGTAGAAAGCCAAAAAAAAAACGATTTTTTGAACACACGAAATCCCTTAATGACAAATGGCTCACGAGTAAGGAGTACTACTATATGAAGTTTTTATTGCTCTGTCTAGTTATTCCTTAGTCTAAGGTGGGTACATTATTTGTATTTATATAGGTATCAATTTATTATGCTTGTGGTACAATACTGTACTTAGGTACCTAGATTATTTTATTAGTAGCGGTTATGGTCTCTGCCACAAATTTTTGATTTTTATAGGTAGAAGTAGAAAGAACTATAACTGATGGTCAAAGTTGGGCTCGGGTGTCACCCCTGTTGGGGTGACACCCGGGGCGGACCGCACTTGCCGCCCCCCCCTAGCTACGCCACTGAAGTGGGGCAATTTGGACATGATGATGAGAAAGAGGGATTCTTTTCGATGAACTTTTTTTTTATTGCATTGAATGGCGAGACGAGCAAGCCGTTCGCCTGATGGTAAACGATACGACCGCTCATAAACAGTAGTAACATTCCACTGCGCTCGCCATCCTGAGACATATGATGTTAAGTCTCAATATGTCCAGTAGTTACTCTGGCACAATGTCCTTCAATCCGAAACACAACAGTGCATTTACGCAGTGTTGTTTCACGGGAGAAATAGACATTGCGGTGGTACCTACCCAGATGGCCTCTCACATATCAGAGACCTACCACCAGTAAGGACTCTCTTTTTACCAGAAGCCGCCTCACAAGAAATAGAGAACGGAGGTTCCAAGTGTTTGCAAGAGACTTGTCTATTGGGCAAAGCCAGTTGTCTAGGCTGAAGATGGACGACGGCCGCGTGGTATCGACGAGGGCAGAGGTATTAAGGGAGATCAAGAGGTTCTACGGACAGCTTTACACCTCGGTTGCCCAATGAAGAATGAAGCGACTTAAAAACAACAAGGCGCCGGGCGAAGACGGAAACACTTCAGAGCTTCTGAAAGCGGGCGGCACGCCAATACTGAAAGTCCTTCAGAGGCTCTTCAATTCTGTTCTTCTCGAGAGCTCAACGCCGGAGGCATGGAGCAGAAGCGTGGTGGTCTTGTTTTTCAAAAACAGGTGGTAACACTTTGCTGATGAACTACAGGCCCATCTCGCTCCTGAGCCATGTCTATAAGTTGTTTTCGAGGGTCATCACAAATCGTCTCGAACGCAGGTTTGATGACTTTCAGCCTCCCGAACGAGCCGATTTCCGAAAAGGCTTTAGTACCATAGACCATATCCATACGCTTCGGCAAGTTATACAAAAAACCGAGGAATATAACTTGCCGCTTTGTTTACCGTTTGTGGACTATGAGAAAGCCTTTGATTCGATCGAGACTTGGGCTGTGCTACAGTCTCTCCAGCGGTGCCATATCGACTATCGGTACATCGAAGTGTTGAAGTGTATATTCAACAGCGCCACCATGTCGGTACAGGATCAGAGTACGAAAGCTATTCCACTACAGAGAGACGTGAGACAGGGAGATGTCATATCTCTGAAACTGTTCACTGCCACGCTGGAAAATGCCTTCAAGCTCTTGCAGTGGAAAGGATTCGGCATCAACATCAACGGAGAGTATATCACTCACCTTCGGTTTGCCGACGATATTGTAGTCTTGGCAGAATTGCTGGAAGACCTTAGTACTACAACAGGTGGGTCTTAAAATGAACATGGACAAAACGAAGATCATGTCGAATGTCCATGTTGTGCCCACCCGAATCAGTGTTGGGAGCTCGACTCTTGAAGTTGTTGACGAATATGTCTATTTAGGACAAGTGGTCCGGTTAGGCAGGTCCAACTTCGAGAGAGAGGTCAATCGTCGAATCCAATTCGGTTGGGCAGCGTTCGGGAAACTACGCGACGTCTTCTCGTCCAAAATATCTCAGTGCCTTAAATCGAAAGTCTTCGATAGTTGTGTGTTGCCAGTGATGACTTACGGCACGGAGACGTGGCCTCCCACCATGGGCATTATTAGGAAGCTCAAAGTCACTCAACGAGCTATGGGGTATGCTCGGGGTTTCCCTACGATATTGAATCAGAAATGAGGATATCCATAGGAGAACTAAAATAACCGACATAGCCCAGCGGATGAGCAAGTTGAAGTGGCAATGGGCACATAGCGCGGAGAACTGATGACCGATGGGGTCGAAAAGTGCTCGAATGGAGGCCACGTAGCGGAAAACGCAGTGTAGGACATCCACCCACACGGTGGTCAGACGACCTGGTAAAGGTCGTGGGACGTCGCTGGATGCAGGCTGCCTTCAACAGGTCTCTGTGTAAATCATTGGGGGAGGCCTATGTTCAGCAGTGGACTTCCTTTGGCTGATGGATGGATGTATGACTTTAGTTTTTTTTTTTGGCAAACATTTTTTTGGGCCCTGGATTTTGGCGCCCCTAAAGGATGGCGCCCGTGTGTATTGCACACTTCGCACATATGGTAGCGGGGGCCCTGTGTGGAATACCAAGCATTGCTACTGTCCATGAGCGGTCGAATTGCTTACCACCAAGCAAATGGCATGCTCATCTCGCCTATCATATAAAAAATACACAACGTGACATATCCTAGCCAGAATAAAAGTACCTAATGAACAGACCAGTGATAGGGTTCACCGCAAATGTAGTTGCCTATGTTTCAGAAGAGGGATCTCGTTAACACGATCCTTGTTCGAACACACCTACTGAAGAACAAAGAGAACTAAAACTTATCCAAGATACAGGGTAGCGTTCATTTGCCTGATTTATTTTTGATGGAATTTCGATTAGGTACATTATATTTTATTTATCAATAGGCCTTTTAAATTAATGCTTAAGTTTTATTATACAGCTAACTCACGAATATCTGGTTACTGCTTTAGAAAAGTGGGCACCATTATAATATCCTTACTTATTTTTTCGACTCACAGTCCCGTTATTGTCGTTATTGTTGTCTTTATTTTCTTTAACATTTTAACAATTAAAGTTGGATTTCTTCTGAGTTCTAATGTCACCTATATAAGCATTGTATTCAATTTATATCGTTGTACTCTTGCTAAAATAAAATGTCCCAAGCCCTTAATTTTGAACTCGTTTCATCAGAGTATATTTTCTTCAATCATTCCACAATAGTAATCATTATCTTAACATCGATAATTGAAAAATCTAAGAAATTGTTGCAAGATGTCAATGTTTTTCGATTTCACCAGACCAATGACGTCAACCATGATCGAACGGGCCCCCCACATTATTATTGGCCGCCTCGCAATTGGCTTATTAATGCTCACGTAACATTTCTTAACCGTGGTATCTCGTTGTTTTCGTGATCTGGACTGACCTCGCCGTGACAAGACAAACAGATAATATCCATTATGAAATATTATATGTTTTTAATGTCATATTGTTTCATATGTACGTAATTATAAACATAGCAGAATTTATTTATAAATTATACTTTTTAAGTTGGATATGCCTACGACCTTGCGATTGACTTCAATTGTTGAGGGCGAAGATATGTCTGTACATATTTTGGAACAATAACACATATCTACGTGTTTACGTAACCTGAAAAAGACTTTAAAAGACCTGTTTGGGTCTTTTAACCTCGCACTAGCAACGCGTACGAAAACAATACTACTTTCAAGATAGAATTTACAGTACAGGATAGATATAAAAAAAAATGTTAATTTATTTACATAAGTGGAAGTAGATACCTATATTGTTGACATACTATTAAATTTAGGAGTCTGTGCACAATTTGTTTTATTGGATCTTAATTGCAATTACATCATTAGTTCTGTTTTCAGTTTAAAATTAATCGTATATTTCTTGTTACCGTGCATTATGCATATTCGGAAGAGAAGAGTCAAGTTCGTCCTGCCATCTTCTGGGCCTACCGCGTAGCAGTGGCGTGCCTAGGGTTCTGCACTAGGGCAAGTCCAATATTTTTTAGATTTAATTTGTATTGATTTAGAAACAAAATGGTATTAAGAAAGAAGAACACGAATTAAGTCGGCAGACCTACCACACAATATCTAGGCATACATTAACACACGCATTTTTCAAAAAAGGTGTTGGAATAGGTGCTGCCAGGACACTCATGTTTCGCCTTGCGTATTCCGACTCATCATCCGATAGCGGGCGACCCTATGCGATGATAATGAATAAAAAAAATAAACGTATAAAAATTACCCGGGATTCGAATTCGAGATCTCAGCTTTTCGCTACCGAGGCAGTCCTAGACCTACCATTGAATATAAATAAGATTAGGATCGAAACCGTTAACCATTAAAATCCCATCAAAAACATCCTGTAAAAAAATACCAAGTCTCTCACAGCTCAGTTTTTCTACCGCAAAAAGTTGTGATATTCATGTAATACCAAGTCGGTTAATTTATTTAGTCCTTGCTTAAGGGATCTTCTCTGTAAAGTTATTAAGTAAGTTATTTTCATATCAATATTAAAAATCCTTTAAGTTTTAAATAAATAGATCGACTTGGCCATTGCGTGAAAACATAATGTATCGTACAGTTTATACATAATGCTGCTGGCCAAGTCGATCTATTTATTTAAAACGTAAAAGATTTATAATATTGATACACCACCACAATATCTATTTCTCCCGCCAAATATCAGTATAAATGCAATGTTGTGTTTCGGATTGAAGGACATTGTAGCCAGAATAAGTACTGGACATATTGAGAATTGAGACTTTATAAATTAAGTATGTCTCAGGATGGCAAGCGCCAAGCATTGCTTTGTAATTCAAAGTGTTTTTTTTTTTGTTTTGCTCCTGTTCATGAGAGGTCGTATCGCTTACGATCAGGCGAACGAAATGCTCGTCTCGCCATTCATTGGAATAAACAATAAAAAATGGTGTAGGATATGTAAATGATCGGTGGTGAAAAGCCACGGCAGAATCAAACTTTTTTAAAGGGTTGATAGTTGTCTAATTTGACATACATTATATGCAACTACAAGTTAATAATTACGAGCATAACCAATTACTAAGTATAGATGGGTTAACATATATTATCATTTTCACTCCAGGTATCCAAACAGCATTCGTAAAAATGGTCACACCGACAGCATTCCTATCAAAAAAATGTGAGATGGTACCTATCGAATGGGTGACTCGGCGTTTGGCGACCGGCTCCTTCTTGAAGCGCAACCCTGGAGTTCCCGAGGGATTCCGCTTCACGCCGCCCAAGCAGGAGACCTTCTTCAAAGATGACGCTAACCACGACCCACAATGGTCCGAGGAACAGATCGTTTCAGCCAAGTTTGAGTTCAACGGTCTTGTGATCGGTATGTTTTTTTTTTTAATTCTGGTTGGGCAAAGTTCTATGATATAAAGAGTTTTTAATATGGTTTATTTCAATGCTTCGCTCAGGTCAAGATGAAGTCGACTACATGAGACAAGTGTCAATACTGGTGTTCGAGATTCTGGAGAAGGCGTGGGCGCTTCGCGACTGTGCTCTCATTGATATGAAGATTGAATTTGGCGTTGATACTGAAGGTATATATTATATTTCAAAATTAGACTATTATTACTGTTATGTCTTTTTTCATAAGGTCTCTCCTTCGTAAGGTTGGGATTTCGTAAAAATATATTTTTGTTTTTAGTTTCTTCGTTATATTTTAGCTTGGATTAAATGTTTGTTTATATTTTTATAGGAAACATTTTGCTGGCTGATGTTATTGATTCCGACTCATGGAGACTGTGGCCCTCTGGTGACAAAAGATTGATGGTCGACAAACAGGTAAAATCACGCTGTAAAACATTGAAATCAAATGAACGCAATGTTACATTACATATTATGTTTATTTAATTATTATTTTATTGGATTAATTTATACAGTCCTTAATTTTGGCCATGACCAAACTTTTGCTTTGAAGGTGTACAGAAACCTCACAACAGTGACAGCTGCTGATTTGGACACAGTGAAACGCAACTTCGCGTGGGTTAAAGACCAACTGGACCACCTGCTTCCAACCGTCCATCACAAAGTTGTCGTCTTCATGGGTTCGCCCGCCGACCAGGAACACTGCGAGAAAATCGCCAAAGGTACTTATTTCAATAGATAAGTTACATAAAGTTTTTAACCTCTTCTTTAATATCTATCAAATTTAATGTACTGTTTCAGCCTATGTAGGTCCCACTGCAGGGCATGGGCCTTCTCCACAATCGAGAGTATGATAGAGAGTGACCATATTTAGTTGGTTGGTGGAGGTTGGCGGACTTCACACCATAGAAACCCATACAAATCGCTAAGATTGCGTATCTTAGGTCTCCTCACAATGTTTTCCTTCGCTGTTATAGTGCGTGGTGACTGCTTATCAATATACCTAGTCAGGTCATAAATTCTGTCACATGCTTAATATAAAATAATTGAAACAAGTTTATTCATTATGTAACCATTTATATATCAAAATGAACTTAACAAAACATAGATTCTTATGACACTAAAGTTTATTCAAAATGACCTCCATGATTTTGAATACAGGCTTTCAATCTGCGCGGCCAGTTGTCTATCGCAGCACGAACGAGGTCTATGTCAATATCGGCGGCTGCCTTAATCAAGGATGTCTTGAGTGACTCCAAATTGGGATGAGGCTTTGAGCACGCCTATTCCTCCAAGTGTTGCCATATCTTGTAATCTAACGGATTCAAATCTGGACTGGAGGAGGGCCAGTCTTCGTGCCGGATCAAGTCGATTTCACGCACCGCCAGCCAGTCTTGTGTGCTCTTCGCTCTATGAGCTGGCGCCGAATCTTGTTGGAATACCCAGTGCCTGTTATTGAACATGGTATGAGAAACAGGTTCCACAAGGTTCGTTAGGACTGTATTTTGATGCACAATTGCATTCGTTTTTATACCTTTCTCACAAAAATGTACCTCTGTTAAGCCCCAATAAGAAACTCCCAACCATACCATGAGCGAGGATGGAAAATGGCCTCGTTGGACACGCGGAATACGGTTGCTCGCTTCTTCACTACTGTAAGGGTTGAATATAAATGCAAGACTTTTTCTTGGTTTTATTAGCAATAGTAATAGTGATTACAAAAAAATATAAGTAACGTGTTAACACTCTGGGAGAACGATGTGGACTGTTTGTAGTAGTTCGGCGTGCGGCTGGCTCGGCGTAACGGATTCCGCACGGTTCCTCCGCGGCGCTCCCGGTGTCAAGTGGCGCCGATCCCCGACGCGGCACCCCCTTAGTCATCCATATGGGTTTTTATCATTCTGTCGCTAACACTCTCCTACCCAGTGCTATATTTAGCACTCCATACCAGTGGGTATTTTAGCGACGCGGGTTGCCGATCGTTGTAGCACGTTCGAAGCCGTTTTTTACTTCAACTGATCTTACACGTCCATCTTTTCCAGCCATTACTCGCTGAATGACGCCTTTAGGCCATGTATTCCTGGGTGCATCAGGATCAGCAACTATCACCAAATCTCCGATGCGCAGTGGGTTTGATTCTTGTTGCCATCTTTTTCTGGGAAGCATAGTAGGCAACACTTCCTTAATCCAACACCTCCAGAACATGTCGGCCAGCATCTGAGATATTCGCCATTGTTTTCTCAAACACAAATCGGCCATGTTAAATGACCCTATTGTTGGTGAATTCGATGAAGAGCCTAATAAAAAATGGTTCGGTGTTAATGTTTCGTTCGAATTAGGCTCTACTGTTACGTGTGTTAATGGGCGATTATTGACCATTTGCTCTACTTCAGCCAGCAGAGTGATGAGTGTCTCTTCTCGCGGCGCTCTTTCTTTCAGCACAACTTTCAGGCATTGCTTGACTGATCGAATAGGTCGCTCCCAAGCTCCACCCCAGTGGGGGCTAACCGGAGGAATGAAATTCCATGTTGTGCCATAATTAATCGCTTTAGCTTGTAAACCGCTTCTATCCAAATTGAGTGTTTTAAGTAGATCCGATCCTTTAAAAAGGCAATCGTTTAAACAATTACTGTAAGCTCTTGAAACTGCGTTGAAAACGAGACGCATCTTACTTTTATTAGGGTTGTCGACCCGAAAGTGAGGTAGATACCAGGTTCTAGCTGTGTCTTCGTAGCTAGTAAGTTTCCTTGCATAGTCGTTGTCCAATAAATGGTTTATTCTTTCGACATATCTTTTTGCGTAGTCTTTATTTTCCTTCAGCCTTTTCTCAACAGCTTTCAATCTCAACGCTGCAGCGGGGTATTAATTAGGCATTTTGCTATTAATGTCCTTCCATGGTAGGCCGACATGTCATCTCCCATTCTTGAGTATGGCTGTATTTTCGAGACGTAATATAGCTTGATGATCCTCGGCATTTTGTCTAGGTTTGATGCTGACGCCTATGGAATCAATGTTGAATGATAGGCGTATCTGTTCCTCCAGACTTCTCAATAACTGATTATTGTCACAGCATTCCATCTTTGGGTTATCGTTAAGTAACAAAGCGGTGTAAGTTGCTGACTCAGACGTCGAGGCATGTACGCGAAGTAAAGATTCGCGTATATAGCCATGTACACAAGCGCCTAGTTTGGTGCGTGTGATGTACAATCCATCGGTTTTTCCTTTTACTATTTGCAGTGGCATCAGCAGATGATAATTATCTTGCCCAATTAATAGTTAAGGTTTGCATGTGTTCACATTAATAAGCTTTGTTATATTCGGAATGAAACACTCGTAACTCGATAAGTCAATTGACGTTACATCCTGTTTTGGTAGGTTTAGATTTTTGATACTGCGTGCTCGGATGTCGAAAATAGTTCCTTCTTTGTTTGATACTCCGAAGTCTACTATTTCGCTGACGCAATCTAAGGTGTTATTGTTCCAAGCACCACTCACGCGAATTGTTTGTTTTTGTCCACGGAGTCCTATTTGTTGCGCAAGCTCGTGACTTATCAATGAAACAGTTGAACCATCGTCTAAAAGCGCCGTTGTGTTCACCACACCCTTAGGGCCGTGAATGTTGATGGATACAGTTTTCAAAAGTACTCTGCAGTGCGTCAAATTGATATTTGTCACTGTTGCATCTTCGGTCACGTCTGTGATATTAACGCTGTTTTGTGGCCGAGAGTTTTTTCCAAATGGGTGAATGTAACAAGCGATGGTGCGGTCTTCCACAGTTATCTATATCGCACGCGGTAGCTGGGCATGTATCTCGATCGTGGCGCGATAGCAGGCACTTGTAGCAAATGTTATGACTCTTAACGTAGCGCCAGCGCTCGATGCGTCGTGATCTTTTGAAACGTTTGCAGTCAGTTAATTTATGTTCTGATAAGTGGCAGTATGAACACTTTGAGTGAGTGGCTTCCGTAGTTACTAGTACCGAGTTGTTCGCACGGTTATTGTTGTTGTTTTTGTAGTAGTCATGTCGGGCACTTATCATGTTAATATTGCCGTTGTCGATATTTTCACTGCTTCTTCATTTAGAAAATCTGCTAAAATTTCCATGCGCGATTTCTTCCCCTCGGTGATCAATGGAAAACTGTAGTCTGACCACTTTGCTATGAGGACTGCAGGTAATTTTGTCAGTATTATTGACACAATATTTATTCCTTGTAGATACTCGTCGCAAATACTCGTCGCAGTTTACAGCAAATATGAAGTTCTGTATTTTTATGGAAAATGTTACGATATCCTTGTGATAATCTTGACTCATTGGATATAACTTCTTAATGTCTTGTATTATTTTCGAGATAATGACGTCGGCATTTCCAAATCGTAGCTCTAAAGTTGCCATTATTTTATCCGGATCGGTGGCACTAATTAGTAGAGCTACCACGGCGTCTTTGGCGGGTCCACGAAGACATTTGCGTATTCTCCAGAGATTTTCTTTTGTACTAAAGTTGCACACTTCCGTCGATTCTTCGTACGCATACTTGAATTGCAGCCATTCCATCGGGTCACCGGAGAATATTGGTAGGTCTCGCGGCGTGCTTATACGGCTCAATAATTTTGCGTTTGACGTAGTGTTTACTGACGTGGCGGCAAGGTCCTTAAGTGCGCTAGCTAGCATCTGAACTGTTCCATCTGAAGTACCTGGATGACACAGCTCATGTCGGTCGCAATTTTGTCGCCTTTTTGTAGACGTAACGTTAGCAGGGTTGGCGGTAAGATCCTTAAGTGCGGCAACTGATTCCTGAACTGGATCACAAGTATCAGGGTTTAAAGTCCCTGATTCGCACAGCTTGCCCTCTTGGCGAACTTTGTCGTGGGCGGGCTGCAAATGCTCCAGTTCCGGTTGGCTGCTGTCTAACCACCTCTCAACTTCACTATGCGTCTTTTCATATTGATGTTCACTAGTTTGTTCTTGAAAATCAGCTATTTTTATTGCCAATTTTTTGTCGACCAGCTCCATTTGAAATCTCGCCTTTTCTTCTGCGGCACGTAATTTCAGCGTGGCTATTTGAGATCGCGTAGATGAAGATATTTTCTTGGATATACAACTTTTAGCACTAGTTGTTCCGCGTACCTGAAGTGGCTGTTGTTCGGCCTTTACGCTTCCGGTTTCGTTCATTTTTGCTTGCGAAGTTGGCTTCTGTGGTGAGTTCTGCTGGCTAGTCGATGCTTCGTCTTTGCAGTTATTTTCGCGTTCCTTACGCGCGCTATTTCGCGTAATAACCATTAACGTTGCTGGTGGTATGCAGCGTACTCGATCCGGCTCGAAGGACCAATTTGTAAGGGTTGAATATAAATGCAACTTTGACTTTTTCTTGGTTTTATTAGCAATAGTAATAGTGATTACAAAAATTATAAGTAACGTGTTAACACTCTGGGAGAACGGTGTGGACTGTTTGTAGTAGTTCGGCGTGCGGCTGGCTCGGCGTAACGGATTCCGCACGGTTTCTCCGCGGCGCTCCCGGTGTCAAGTGGCGCCGATCCCCGACGCGGCACCCCCTTAGTCATCCATATGGGTTTTTATCATTCTGTCGCTAACAACTACTGTGTGCGTACACCTTATCATTTTGTTTGTTGTAGCTCTCTTCTAGGGTAAATTTTTTTTTCATCTGAAAAAAGAATTTCCCGATATTTTTTTCCCGCGTACCGCTTCAGCAAAGCGCGGCATCTCTTCAGTCTCAAGTCCATTAGACGAGCATTCAAACGATGTCCTGTTTTTCTTCGATATGCCCGAAGCCCTAAGTTTTCATTTAACACCCTTTTCACCGTGGTTCTGCTTAACCCCATCTGAAGGGCCAACAGTTTCTGCTTACGTTTGGGATTTCTTTGAATTCGCGCCTTTACAGCTTTTATCACTGCTGGTGTCCTCACAGACCGAGGGCGACCACTTCTTGACCTGTCATCTACACTAGAGTCTTCATTGTATCGTTTAATGGTACGATAAACGAATCTTTTGGTTATATTCAAATTTTTCAGTATGTCAAAAATTTGAATTGGCGCGTAACCGCAACGATGCAACGCAATAACTGCAACACGGTCTTCTTTAAGCGTCCACTCCATATTTAAAAATGAGTAAAATTCTAAAAAGTATACATTTTTATTTTCATGAAAAATTCGAAATTCGAATTCAATAAGCTTTTTTGTGGCCAGCATTCTTAAAGAAACGTTTTTACTGTGTGACAATACTTATGACCTGACTGTGTACACTTCACTCCGATAAGTCAGACATATGCTTTGGGATACGAAACCCGCGACCACCATGAATGTGTTTGCAGCCGCGTTTGGTTCGCTTACTACTATCATAATAGGCCACCAGCACAGAATACTAACAGAAGTCAAGCTTGTGTATGTACTTCACTTTTATTGCCACACTCACACTACACTCAGCGTTCGCGCAAGGGTTGTTAACTCTGGGTTATGCGAAAACTCGTATCGTATTAATAGCACTCGTATTGTTTGATTGAATTTTAAATAAAATATATAAAACACAATAATACAATAAATAAATTTTAATTTTATTTATGAACTCGCTGAGAATGTGTATGCCATTATTCTAAGTCTTTTTTTATTGTTTTTGTAAAATATATGTTTTTTTTAAATGAAATTTATATTCAATATTATAATCTGGTGTTTTATATACAATTGTAATAACTTTTATTCATTTGCTCCATCTTTGCACAAAACATCTCACTATTTGCGTGCCCGAAGCGGGTGACACTCGCGCTCGCAGTGGTCTCGACTGGTTTGAAATATCGTGTCGGTGAACGCTGTCTATGTGTGCGTTGATTTAGCGCGCTTTGTATGGAGCTTGACTTCTGTTAGTTTAGTATTCTGTGCCACCAGTCACCACGCACACCCTACCAAGTGTAACCGATGATAAATAAGTAGTCTAAAAGCACAGAAAACTGCTGTTCACTCGTGGTAGGTCTCTCAAATGTGAGAGGCCGCCTGAGTAGGTATCACCGCAATTTCTATTTCTCCTGCCAAACAGCAGTTTAAATGCACTGTCAGGTTTCGGTTTGAAGAATATTGTAGCCAGAGTAACTACTGGACATATTGACACTTAACATCTTATGGTCTCCGGATGGCAAGCGCAGTGAAATGCCAAGCATCGCTTTGTAATTCGAGGTGTTGTTTGGTCATGCTAATGTTCATGAGCGGTCGTATCATTTACAATCAGGCGAACAGCAAACTCGTCTAAACATTCATAGCAATAAAAAAACTTAAACATTGCTGTTGAATTGCTGGCCTTTCATACCCAAACAATAACCAATTAGGTAATTGGAGCGTGAAGGCGTAACTAAACAGACGGTTATAATTAGTTGGAATGGCGAGAACTAATCGTATCCCAATAGTCTACTTGAGGGATTTTCCTTCGCAGCATAAAAAAAGATCTAGAGTATTTATAGTACTCGTATAGAGGGAGCGCTGGCACTCCAAAAATGCACATAAAAATTGTGGTTCCATGCCAGCTTATTCTTTTTTTTTTGGCTGACATTCGAAGGGTTATCCAACAACCAAAAAATATTTGAAGAAGAAAAATAAAAAAATGTTTAGGGCTCTTGAATTTCGCCTAAACCCGTTTTAAACGAATAATAACTAAATACCATTTCGGTTAATAACGAATTTATTAGCAATTGTTATTGTTGTTAAATGATTAATTCAGTGTTCACTGCTTTAAAGCAGTGCTACCAACAACATTACGAACGAAAAAATCTACGTTTTTGAAGACTTAAATGTATGACTGGGCTCCCTCTATATTATAACTAAGCTCCTATCTTTCCTTAGCCGGCCGAGCCCTGGGTCTGAACGTGGACCTGCGCATCACATCAGCACACAAGGCGACGGAGCAGACCCTGCGCATCATGCGGCAGTATGAGGACACGCACAACGCGCTCGTGTTCATCGCCGTGGCTGGACGGTCCAACGGACTTGGACCAGTGCTGTCCGGAAACACCTCATACCCTGTCATCAACTGTCCTCCACCCTCGGATAAACTTGTTCAGGTACTTATTATAAATGGCTTCTCAAAATATTTTCTGGACATTGTAGTCTATGTCTCTCTCCCGCACTGTTGTGATCTGGTTAGGACATTATAGCCAAATTAGACTTAATCTATGTATGTATATCTTACTGCGTACTTACCTAATGCTTACCGTAGGCGAGTGACAAGCAAGTCTCATCATTAGGTCTCATATTAGGTCATAGGGGTAGGGAGAGACTATGGACCGCTACATTGTACGATCCTGACATTTTACTTGAAATATGAAACACCTTTTTGACAATGATGGAATCAAAGAAGTCCATACAAATATAGTAGTTGGCTTCAGTATATTTTATAGAAATTATCTTCCCAGGACATCTGGTCATCTCTATCCGTGCCCTCTGGTCTGGGTTGCGCGACAGTGATCTATCCGGACAGCGCCGCTCTAATGGCCGCTCAGATCATCGGCCTGCAAGACTACATCATCTGGGCCCGCATCAGAGTCCAGCAACTCCACATGGCAACTACTCTCAGAAAAGCCGACAATAAGTGCAAGGCTTAATTTACTTTATCATCAAAATTTTTATCTTTGTCATCAAAGAAGTGCATTTGTATCCATTTTAAGTATCTATTATAATCTCAGACTAAATACTCTCTAGACGTAGCCATAACTGGAACGTGTGAAATAAGAGTGAGACCGCAAGTTAAAAATTAGTGTGCGTAAAAGAGACAGAGAGTTTTTTTCTTTGTCCTTGTCACCGTGGCCGGTTTTTTTATTTGTCAATAAGCACAGTTTGTCAAACAAATATACGTCAATCAGTTTTTTCCGATATTTTAATAGTTTTGGATAGTGTAAAGCAGCAATTTATACAAATATTAGTGACTATAGTGTATATGCAATGGTGGGTTGTAGTATTTTAGGCTACAAAAGCCGCAGTGAACGAAAAATTTGTGGAATAACATTTCACTCGTAAGTTACTCATTTATGTTACATTATAATTATTTTGTCGTTTATTGGTAAATAATGTTGTATTTTAATATCAATACAAATTGTTTTACTTAGAGAAATATCGATTACATTTAGAAATTCTACAAATAATATTAAATAACCTTAATTTCTTAAAAGTTTAGTGTTACCTTGTTATGAAAATTGGTTTACCCTAGATAATACTTGCATATTATTCCTTGCATACATAGCGTTATTCATACGTAAAAAATAAAATTACTTCTTATTTTAGGTTTCCTACTAACAGTAATTAGAATTAAATGGGTGGAAGCTAATGGACACCAAAATTGGCAACCAACAAATAATTTTAAAATTTGCTCAATACATTTCGAGATTATTCCTTTCATTATAAAAAGAAGAATGTTATAGTAAAACCAAAAGCAGTCCCAATAAATATGTTCATGTAAGTAGTTGATCATTAATTATTTTTAACACCGTTTTATTA
The DNA here is from genome assembly GCA_009982885.2 of Hyles vespertilio. Classification (NCBI taxonomy): domain Eukaryota; kingdom Metazoa; phylum Arthropoda; class Insecta; order Lepidoptera; family Sphingidae; genus Hyles; species Hyles vespertilio. The sequence continues at coordinate 10,931 of WUWR02000150.1, read as the reverse complement.
ACTTCCCCTATATGTATGTAACAGAATCTGTGAAGTCGATTTTCGAGCACTTCAAAACGTCGGATTGACTTGAAATTTTGCATACGTATCCAGGACTGATGACGACGCAATAATTTAAAAAGTATATGATATTATTTTATATTTTATCCAGAATAATAAACAAAATATTATTGTTGAAAAAATATTACCTACCTATATAATTGGTAATTTGCGCGCAGTTGTCTTTCTTTGATAAGACAGCCGAAGATAGATGTTTTAGTGCAAGCAATTAAATTATAGTTTAAAAACTAAAAAAACAAGCTTTCATATAAGATCGAACTAAAAAGTAAAAAATAATCATAAACTCATTATCATTTAATAATAAATATGATATACGAATAAATACGATTTAAATCGTACGGTTGGCAACGCTTATGTTGTTGGCCTGCAGGGGCGTGCACTCCTTGTAGGCAGAAATGCAGTGCTTTACTTGCCATTCACAGATATTTTATTATAACGTTCGTACGTTTTAGATTACTTTAATTTATAGTAAATAAATGAATAAACAAAATATAATAACTTAAAAACGCCTAATATTTTATAAATAGCACCTATTTGCAATCACGCAAACATTATGGTTGCCACGCGAAAAGCAAGAGGCGCTGCAAAGCAAATTAATGTACCTAATCAACCAAGTCATGCCGCCGCGTGCCGCATTACATTTGTTTGCATGTGTGTAGTAATTTTGGTGTCCGTGCACAGTCGCAAACGCACACACCCATGAATATTGAAAGCCGCGACTCCTGCGGCAGGCCTCGGGAGTTCGGCAGTTGTCGGGAGTAATCGTAAATGTTCGTTGCCTATAATCCGAGTAAAATTAATAGGCTGGAATCTAATAAATCACCTATGCACATTATGCATTTTTGGTTAGTAAGGTTTTATTTGTTTAAATAGAAATGTTTTGTGTTTCGCGGAGGCCATTTTGCTTTTTTTATGAGTTTTTGCATTGTTTACTATTTTATACTAGTATGTTTGTAAAAATAATAGATTTCTTAACGGATTTTTCATTTTAACATTTGAAAGTGTGTACATTTAACAGTTTATTACGAAGTTTCCATTGAGGTATTATACTAGAGCGGACATCGGGAACAAAATCTCTGCGTATGGTGCGCACACACGGGTACACAGTGAAGCGAGAGGGAAGATATGTTACTTCGTAGGCGTGACAGAGACAGAAATAGAATGTACCGCTCATTTTGTAACAAACATTTTGTTTGCAGTGTCCCCTCTAATATAATATCTCAATGGAAGTTTCGATATTAATTGTAGTCATTTGCTTTTACTAGTGTGTTGTTTATTTTTTAAAATGTTATTTGATTGCGAGGTTTGTGTTAAAAATGTATGTTTATCAAATGAATGAATGAGGTGGCCGAAATCTTGCGTTTATTTACATCGGGATAGGTATAGTAATCTCAACTAACCGGAACCTTGAATATGTGAAAATTGAAAGCTGACTAGGTGAGTTTTTTTTATTTTACTTATTAGAATTTCTTCCGCCGCGACGATCGATCGCTGTTTTGTCTGCGTTGCCGTAGAAGATGGACATGAATAAGTAGTACATCTAAGACTTGTATGTTGGCATAGTTTCCGACTTAGAAATCCGTCGCGTGGCTGTGGCTATGCTAAAAAACTATAAAAGAAAAAGTTTTTGTGACCGAGTACTCCGCCGCATACCCAGTGTCATAATCCTGTGCACGCCGCTGTTGGCCTGTGTTAGTACCCACCAAAAGTAGGAATTTTTCCCAACATGGCCACACTGAAGAATTATATATCTGTCTCTTGTGCGGCCACGGCATGGCTACGTCTAGAGAGTATTTAGTCTGAGATTATAATAAACAAGTTATTTGTATCGAATACAAGGTTGATGCAACCTGATCTGTTATTTTAAATAAAAAACAAAGAAATTATTTATTGTGTTTTATTTTATTATTTATTTATAACTATTCCATATGCAGTTTCTATATATCTAAGGAATATAAGTTAGAATCCAATGTTCTAAATAGAAAGATATAAATATTCCAAATGATATAACCTTGTAGAAGTGATAAGGAATATCACTTGCTATTTTTTTATAGCTCCGCGTTACAGTTTCTCATAGCTTTTCGCTACTTTAATATCTATTTAATGTCAGATAATCTGTGGTCTGCACTAATGCAAATGATGCAAATGTCAATGTCAGCTGTCTTGTGGGGCCGTTTGTCTGTGCGTAGCGGATTGTTAGTTGTGAACAGGCCCGTCCAACTCCGAATAAAAAAAGTTGCACGTTAAGCTATGCTAGCTATCTCACTATTTTAATATGGATGGCGTTCATCTTACTCATATTTATATTAGTGTGTGTGTGACGTAGTATTTTATGTCACTAGGATTGAAAGATATGTCAAACGTATCTCGTCTCGTTTGCCGCCATCCGCCATTTTCTCTTGTGCCTTGATCAAGTCATAGTACAACGAATCTTATAATTGGAATTTAATAACTTTCTAATCACGGATTCTGGTGCTACAGTTTGCAATCAAAGGCGGTTTTTTTCCTTTTTATTGATTTTGTGTGCTTATGTTTTCGTAAAAGATAAAATAGCCTTAAGTGACCTTAGTGTTTACCGGCTCAAACGAGTAATAGTTTATTATTGAATTTGTGTTAAAATACTTGTTATTTTTGTAAGAACTATGGTAAATAAGTGCATTGTTCCCGGGTGTAAAACTCGGGGACCAAATAATAAATATTTTTGTGTACCCTTCACAAACCAAGCAAGGTGGGAAATGTGGTTAGGGGTTTGTCCATATTTACAAAACATACCTTTTGTTAAACGTAGCCGTATTCGTTTTGTCATAAACATTTTCTTGCCGAACATATTAATGAAAAATTAAAATTAAAACCTTGTGCAATTCCGTGTTTGAACTTGAATATAAATTTAGAGAAACATTTAGAAATAACGCCCACTAATGACCATATAGAACCTTTTATTTTTAAAGTAGTTGTCCCTTCTGATATAGTAAATCAACCGACTATAAACTATGAATGCTTTAATAGTGTAAAAGCAGATATTAGTTCTGACTCTGCTGAGTTACCTGTTGTTTCAAATACATTTCAATCTAATGTAATGAACCTAGTAGTAGTGCTATATCTCATGTTGACCCTTACATACCACCTAATAGAGAACAGCTAGAAATATGTGTTACCCCATCCACATCATCTACCCTTGCTGTGTCTAATGTAAAAAAACGAAACTGTAGTAGTCAAGTAAAATGTCAGTTAATTAAGCGTATTAGACTAGATCCAAATAAATCTACCCCTCGTAAGCAGATTTACGTGCATCAATTAACAGATTAAGAAATAAGTTACGTCTTGCACAATTGCAAAAAACAAGGCTTAAGACGAAAGTAACCCTTAATGCTCCTAAAACTAAGTTGTTTTTAAAGAAATATAACATATTAAGTAAATTTGGAAAGTTATTAGTAGATTCACAGTTACGTTTGACTGGTACTTCATTAAAAGGTCGGCGCTATACTAATGACGAAAAAGTATTTGCTTTGTCGTTATATAAGTTAAGCCCTAAGTGCTATGGATTTTTTGCGAAAATATATAGCATTACCTTGCAAGTCGCGAATTAATTCCCTGCTTACTAATATTCCTTTGAGGCCTGGTATTAATGACTTTATATTTAAACATTTGGCAGATGCTGCATTAAATAAACCTACAATAGACAGGCAATGCACTTTAATGTTTGATGAAATGAGTATTAAAAAGAACTTAAATTTTAATTATTTTACTGGGGTTATTGAGGGTTTTGAAGATATGGGTTCTGGTAAACGAACAAATAATGTAGCTGATAAAGCTTAGTCTTTATGTTAAGAGGGTTATTTTCTCCTTGGAAAATTCCGATAGCGTTTTATTTTGCACGAGATGGGGTTAAAACATTTGTTTTAAAGAATATAATAAAAGAAATAGTGTTAGCAGTTTTTAAATCTGGTTTTATAGTTAGAGCTACAGTTAGTGATCAAGGCTCTGCTAATGTTGCTGCTATTAAGTCATTAATATCAGATTCCAATGCTGAACTTTTACGAAGTAATAATTGCACCAATGACATTTGCTACAAAATTGGCCCTTACCAATTATATCATATCTATGATGTACCTCATTTGTTAAAATGTTTTCGTAATAATTTTCAGAAAAAGCATCTCCTTATTGGTTATCGAAGAGCAAAGTGGGAATGTATAGAAAGTCTATACAAATGGGATGGCTTTGGTGGCCGAGCAAGAAGCACCAAACTTACAGAGAAACACATTAATCCAACTTCATATGACAAAATGAAGGTAAATTAAAGTATACAATTTCTATCAAGATTCTGTTTTGATGTGGTCACTAATCACAAAAAGTTATCAATATGTCAAAAGTTTTTTTTTTTTCTATTTATTTAATATAAGATCTTTGAGTAGCTCTGCGACTATGTCAGACCTATTGTACATATAATTATTGAAACTAGCTACATTATTTTATCAAAAATTGTAGAACACCAATATTTAGCCATTATACTCGTCGGTTCTGCCAAAATACTCTGAAATACTCCTGTATCCATTGGATTTACATAAAATTTATCTATCATATTTGCTCTCATAGACTCAGTTCGGGTGCAATTAAGTAGAAGGTGGTGGACATCTTCTATCACTCCACAAAGTGAACAATTGGGAGAGTCAGTATGTTTCATTAGATGTTTGAATTATTGAGAGGCAAGTGCCCCGATCTGAGTCTATGCGCTACGACGACAAACTGTCTTCTCATATTACTTAACATACAAAAAGGTATTCGAGGAGGTTCTTGTTGGATTGTTCGGTATCAGATTCCTTTTTGAGTAAATATCTTATCACTATGTATTTTCCATTTTTCAAATATTTTGTATCTATATTTATTTAAAATTTCTGTATTTTCTAGCCTTATGTAAATTTCGGTGCCATTACACAAGGATTCTTTCGCTAGCCTATCAACAATCTAGTTTCCTCGAATACCTATATGCGATGGGATCCATTGCAACCTCAGATTAACACCTTTACTCTGCAAAAGTAATACTTTTTTAATTATGGCATATGCTACCGAAGCACCTCTTCCTACAGAGACACATCGAGCAATATGCTGTAAAGCACTTCGGCTATCTGTTAATATGACTACCTCTTTAATATCCGAAGTGGCGATATACGATATTGCTTCTGAGATTGCAAAGAGTTCCACCGCCATTATTGTATTATGAGGGGATACAATTGTATATAGCTCTTTGACATTACAATTGGGATCATAGAAAGCTGCCCCAGACATGTTATTTATTTGGATCCATCCGTGAATATCCTATAACAGTTTTTATAATTACAATTAATCATTTCTATAACATTGTGTTTTAATAGTGAGCTATTGCATTGATTTTTAGGTACATGAGCTTCATCTACATCTATCTTTATAAACTCTGTGTTAATATTAGACATCCAGGTATTTAATTGAAACATTTGAAGGGTTTGACTTTTATTGCACCTTTCTCTTCTTGTTTCTGCGAAAACTGATACATGCAATGGCTTCTTTTTGTTTTTCCAATATCTTGTTCGACAGTTTAATGAAAGTTTTCCAAGAGAGAAACAGTTAAATTACCAAATAATGATTGGGTTTTTGAAATATATTTCGTGGCTAGATTTTGACGTCTAATGGAAAGTGGCTGAACGCAGAGTTCATATTCCATGACATGAATGGGTGTTGTTCTAATAAAACCGCCTATAGTACGTAGTGCAATGTTTTGAATTCGGTCAATTTTTTCTAAATGTGTTTTAGTGTCATAAATAAAGCTTCCAAAATCTAGCCTACTTCGAATTAAAGCATTATATAATATTCTAAGATGAATGGGATGCAAGCCCCAAGATGCACCTGCTAATACTTTAAGAATGTTCACCATTTTTGTAGCTTTAACATGAGTTTGATTAATATGCATTCGCCATAGTAAAGATTTATCTAACCACATACCTAAGTATTTAACATTATCTACTGGTTTTATTTGGATGTTATTGATTGTTAAATTTAACTGATTACTTTGCCTTCCTCTTCGAAACAAACAACATTGTGTTTTATGTGGGATACTTCTAGTCCTATTTCTCTTAAGTCCTCTACAACTGAGTTTAAACAATTTTGAATATCGTGTGCACTATTAACTACATTTTTATTTTGTGTATAGAAAGCAAAATCATCCGCATATTGCAGTGTCTGAACATTTTGATACCCCAAACCTATTTTATAAGTAACTAAATTAAATAATAAAGGTGAGAGAGGATCACCTTGAGCTAAACCCCTCGCTGTCCATCTAAACATTTCGTCCTTATCCATGGAATCTTTAATTAATAACCGTCTTCGGGTTAAAAAAGACCAAATATATTTACAAATTTGAGTTCCTACTTTTAAAGTATCTAGTGTTGAAACTAATTTTTCTATGGAACATTATTGTAAGCACTTTGAACATCTAGAAAAACCGTCAAAGTTGAAATATTTTTCGAATTTGGGAAGTTAATCGCACTAAGCAGTCAATACACGATTGACCTTTTCTAAAACCGCTTGTGGTAGGCGCTAAGATTTTATTGGTTTCTACGAACCACTCTATACGCTTACATAACATATGATGAAAAATTTTACATATGCAGGACATTAATGAAATAGGCCTGAACTCATTATCACAATTCGGCTTTGGTATAGGGACTACTTTTATATTACGCCATTGGTCTGTATTATGGAGTGTTTAAAATCATGTTAAGTATCTTGAGTAGCAATAGTTTTGCTTCAGTTGGTAGGTAGTATATCATGGAATAACTAATTTGATCACTTCCTGGGGCCGTATCTTTTTTTTTTTAATACTATTATTTAATTAATTAATGGAAAAGTTGCTTTCTAAAGAACTGTTTGTAGAAAAAAATAATGGCATTTGAGGCTCAACGGTGTCAGGAGCAAGGCTACGTAAAAGTTCTTCTTTTTTGTGTTTAGGAGCTTCAACATATTCGTTTTTTACACCTTTCAACCAACGCATACGTCGCCAAATCTCTGACGTGTTTACCGTCTCGTCTAAACTATTACAGAATTGTTGCCAACTTTTTGTTTTTTGCCTGTCTGTGGATTCGCTGTGCGTTCGCTATTTTTTGTTTTAATAATATAAAGTTATTAGGTGTAGGATTGCGCCTAAAATTTTTAAGTGCAAAACTACGTTCAGCAATAGCCGCAGATAGTGATGGAGTCCAATAAGGCTTAGGACTAAACTTGTGTATAAGTCCACTACAACCCTTAAATGTAGGAATACTCCAGTTAGCCGCACAGCTAATTTCCCCCATAAATAAATTGTATGTGGTTTGAATATTATTAACATCAACTATTATAGAATAATCAACCTGACTTTTAGGATTTCCTGATATAATTGCCAATTCGCCAGTTTAAAATTTCGGCGATTTCCTCTTCTGGCAGAAGCTATATATTGCATGGAGTACTTAATTAACATATGATCACTGCCTAAGGATTCTCTTGTTACCTGCCATTTCCAATAAATCACTAAATCGGAGGAAACAAAAGTAATATCTGGTGAAGATTCTTGCAAAAAAGAGTTAACTTAAAGAGTTAATTCTGGTACTGTCTCCGTTATTAAGTGGCACATAATTGTATTCAAAAGATACATCAAGAATTTGCAATCCTCTTTGATCTGTTTTACATGACCAACTTGCATGGTGTGCATTAAATCACCGGCTATAATAGTTTTGTTGAAAACTGAGAAAATATATGCTCCCAGTCATTTCGAGTAGTTCTAACAGATGAGGAGCAATATACGGACGTTATATAATCTAAATTCTTACAATTACAAATTTTAATGCATATTATTTCAATTCCTGAATTATTTACACTTATAGGATGTAAGTATATGAGCTTTGACTGACCTATGTGTAATTATAGCTACTCCGCCATACGAATCTAATCTGTCTTTCCTAAAATATTGTAGTCTTTTATTTTGATACTAGTCCTCTGAATTTAGCCACGTTTCACTAATTATACAAATACTGATTTTTTCTTGTGAAAGAAACAACTCTAAATCATACTTTTTGGGCATCAGGCTCTGAGAGTTCCAGTGAGCAATATAAGAACTTGCTCAAATGAAAAGTCAGCGCCCGATGTCCCAGTAACATTTAAGGAGTAGGGCATTATTATCCATTATAGATAGTGTTTACAATCTTATTTAAAAAATCTTCACGTTTGACTAATTCTACAAGGTATGATATTATTCTTCAAAAAATATTTTTAATATTTGCTGCAATTTCACTTCTCAACTTCTTTAGACAGTACACCTTCTTTCAATTTCCATAGTATGTGCCAAAAGTCACATTTTTTTGTCTTCTTATGACCATTCTCACTGCATATGGTTGGTTACTGTCTTTCTGTGTGTCTTCACATTTTTGTTTCTGTCGCAGACATCAATGTTCCTTTTCTGTTTCTTTTGGGTATCTATTTCTTCTTGATTACTCTTTTCCTAGTGTATTATTATTTACTTTGTCGTCAGATTCCCTCACTATCATCTGTAAGCTCTTCATTAATTGTTTGGTTGTAGTTCCTGTTTGACTATATTTTGTTTCTTATTATTTCGTTATCAACTAAATGTGGGTAGCTACCGTCATTACTAACTTCCACAAAGTTGTGTTGTTGTTTCTGAACATTAGCTTTGCTTCTTATATATTTGGTTAGAGCTACCTGTATGTGCAATTATTTCGGCTCATAATTGAACGAATTTCTTTTTCTTTAAGGAAAACAGGACATCTCTATGAAAGCAATATGCGCACCCCTACAGTTTATACATCTGAATTCGTTGTCGCACAGTTTTCCTGTTCTGCTCCACATTTAGGGCAATTTTTTTTTCCTTACTTGGACAAAGTCTTGCCAAATGACCCATATTTCCAGCACTTCTGAGCATTGAGTCACTGGAAAGGTATACGGTTCCACCTTAAATCTGCAGTCATATCCGTAGATATAAAATGGTAAAGTCGGGCCATTAAAACTGAAAACGCACCGATTCACTGTCCACCCCATTAACCATTTTCTGACATACGTTTTAATCTTTTTGCAGCTACTATCTTATGTTCACATTTAAATGCTTTGAGTAATTCATCATCACTTACGTCCATTTCTAAGTATTTACGACGCCATATGTTGTGCTTACTTCGCTAGTTGAATGACAGCGGTAACCTAATTCCTCCATAATATTTTATTATTAATAACTTATCTGCATCTTGTTCACTTCAAAAAGTAATTAACACCTCGGCATGGATTTTTATATTTTATTCTTGTTATATTTTGAATGTTTTCCGATTTCAAAATCTTCGCCAAACCAATTTGCTTAGGAAGTAGTTGATGGGATGCCATACATACTTCATATTGTTCATTCTCATTCATATTATGTTTGTATTCATTAAATAATTCTTCTTTCCCTTTCTTTGTACTAATGTAAAACCATCCCGATTCGCCTTCCTCGCTACTATAACGCAACCGCTTCGCCGTCCGTTGAGTACTCATAAGTATGCCCGAGATCGGTGTCTGACATCTATCGTTACGTTCATCGTGCCCTGAAATAATTGGTCACAATCTTCACGTATCTCTTCCTCACTCATTGCAATCGCTTCCAATAGACGACGGCCCCGCGATGGACTCTCGTCCATCACATTATTATTAAACGAATTTAATTGACGCGCACCGATAAATAAACACGATACGTGCACTCGTTAAGCGGCACCGCGCGCAACTGATGTCAAAAGTTATATATTAGTATAGACTTTATATTGATTATTGCTACACAATAATTAAAATGCTCATACATTACAGGTCAAACTTGCAGCCCAAGTTTTAGCCGGCAAGTGGCTACATCACTACAAGCTTATACGAAGAGTATCCAACATCTCCAAGAACATGATTATTCTACTTTTAATCCTAATTTTGATAATAATTTTTTCACAGCAGAAATAATTACCTTCATAAATGATTTGTTTGATAGTTTAAATGGTTTTGGCCGCTATGGTAACAAATTGACACATGCATTGTCTTGTAACTCTGAACACATAGATTTCTGGAATGAAGCTGTAAAAAAATTAATGTCTATGCGTTTTGACTCTCCCAATCCAAGGGAAGCAAACCTCTATCACTGAAGCATTTTGTGCATAATGTCAACTCAATAAACATTTGTGGTCAGATTTGCGCTCTGTTGAAGGTGTAAAGTTTCTAAGTCTCCGACGTCTTAATCAAGATCCGATAGAAAATTTTTTGGACAGATAAGGGCACATGGTACTTTTAATACCAATCCTGACTGTACTCATTTTGTGTCAGCCTTCAAAACATTATTGATTAATAATATTACAACTGGAAAATCATTATATACTAATTGTTCGGATGATGACGATAAATGTTAGGTACATAAAAACTTAATTAACAACAAAAATTTAGTTCCTACCCTGAACATCTTAATCCTGAGGAAAGTAATCTTATAGAAAACTCCATCCCTAATGAAAAATATATATCAACACAAATCTATACCATATATTGCTGGCGCAATTTGTCGCTCTTTAATGTCAAATTTAAATGTAATGAGGTTGTAGTAACTGTATAAACTCCCTATAAGTAAGATGTGAGTCATCTCACCAATTAATTCGTTTAAGAGAGTATAGTACTGATGTAGATAGGTTGTATTATACTTCAAGAACTTGGAGTAAAAATTGTAGGCAGAGATATTATTATATTGAAAGATTTTACCATCCATTTGCCAGTGTTTCCGTTTATCCGAAATAGGTAATCATTAAAGAAGAAATATTGATATACACGGTATAATGTATAATCATAACGAGTCTTTTATGGAATCT